>CAKKOB020000236.1:0-22339 GCA_918844115.2 Phlebotomus perniciosus | reverse complement strand
CGTGAAAATTTTTAAACAATCTTTAAAGAAAATCTAATTTTGTGGAAGAACTTCTCAAAGCTCCTGATGCTTGAATGCACTGAAATTTACTTCACTTGTTTTAGAATTTCCATTCTGCTTCCTCGAAGCTTTCGTGCATTTCCATTCTAATGTACACTACTTCTGATCATAATCTCTCCCTTGAATGAAATGGTTTCTATACTTTTTTAATGGAACAATCACATTTGATAGATTTAAAAGTATTGAAACGATAATTAATTAATTCTCCAATCTTTTAGAGTGAGATTGTAATGCAGAATGTATTATGCGTTAGAAAAGAGCAACATTTAGTTGTTAAACAGTAGGATTATTGAATGTCTAGCTCTTCAAGGAGTGAAAGTGTTTCCTGGTTAAAATTCGTCGTGTGATCGTTGAAATGTTAAAAAGAATTCCACTAAAAAAACAATCAGTAATAATTTCGCTCTCCTTACCTAAATTCTAGTATTTTAATTTCATTTACTGGTGTTAGCAACTTTCATAAATTTAAATAATTTTAATATTGATGCTGGCTAATATTCCGTTCAACCTAAATTTCCCCTTAAAAAAATCTATCATCGTGTCTTTCTCTAAATCTCGATCAAACTGCCAAATGTGGCGCCTTTGTTCACTGACTTTGGATGAGAAGGGTTTCCCAATATGTTGAAATTGGCGCGAAAATCCATTCACTCGATGAAGATCGCGGTGAAAAAAAAGCTTCGATGTGGGAACTCTGTGCTTTTTGCTACTTTTTTTAAACTTGGTGTTGCTGATCTCTGAAACACCAAAAGCAACGACACGAATTCACTGTCTTATTATCGCTTCCCTGCAATTTATCAGATCCGCAGAGTTCGCGACTTTTGTTACTCTTTCAACACCATCCATCATTGTGATCCTATTCCATTGGTGATTTCATATGGTGTCTTGGGCGATTGGGAATATCTTTGATTTGTGTTCGCAGTGGAATTGCCTATATCAACTTCATGATTTCACAATTTTCCATCTTGCGATGTGTGACTGCTACAAGAACACACATTTTCACTAGGATGATCGCCACGGGGTCAGCATGAGAATCACACTTTGCGGTGGGAGATCGTGTGAGATTCCTCATTCCATTCCTTCACAACATTTTGATACAAATCTGTCGTCCGGAAATTCCGCGCTGCTCTTTTGCTGTAATAAGAAAATTTCTGCAGGTGATCCCAAAATGCGCTCTTTTGCAAGAGCCATACATAAAATGTGACAACTCGCAATTATAATATCCAACCTGGAGTGCACAAGAGCCAAAATGATGGCGTGATAGAGTTTATTGCCCATGATTTAGTCATATCGTAAAATGAAACAATTAAAATTGTCTGAAGTCACTCGTGTTGTCATCGCCAATTTAGCACTTTTGGGCTTTTATGGATCACGTCTTGTGGCGAAAAGACGCATCACGTGAAATCTCTGCTTGGGTGTGGCTCCTTTTAAGACAATCACCTCTTGAGGGATTTTTTTTTGCCTGGCATTCCAACAAAGAGGATTTCTCATTGTTAATTGAATTGACAGTTGAAAGTGTTGATGGAATCAATGAGGAAGTCGTGGAGTATAATAACTCTTTATTTAAGAGATTGAGATTAATTGAAATTGACATTTTAGGTGGAATTGGCAAAAATTTAGTTGTTGCTTTAAAGAATGTTAAAATTTTTATAATTTAGTAAAATATAAAACGATTTGCATTCATTCAGGCGAGATCTTTGTAGATTTGCATCAATTTAGGCGCAGACATGGTTGATTTGCTTACATTTAGGCGATTTATGCTAAATGTTTATCGATTTACTAATTTTTAATCTTGATAGTTTTATTTCCTTATCAAGCAAAATCTTTGCTTCATTCTATTATATATCTTTAGCAAATTGCCCCTATTTAGGCGAAATATTTTACAATTTTCATCAGTTCAGGCGCAGTTTTATTTGTTTGATTTTATTTGAATACTCTCATGCGAAATTTTTGACAATTTCGTTTTATTTAGTCATGGAAAATTTATAACAATTTGCTTTTATTCAAGCAAAATGTTTGTCATGTCACTTTTATTCAGGCAAAATATTTGACATTTAGCCTATATATAGGCGCAGGCTTAGTTTTTTGCTTCCATTTAAGCGAAATATTTGTAAAATCTTAATCGATGTCAAAGTGTTTGATGATTTGCCTGTAACCTATAGCGATATCTTTGTCAAATTGCCTATATTCAGGCGAATTTTTCAAATTTTGCATCATTTTAGGCGCTGGTTTGGTATTTTGCTTATGTTTAGGTGAAATCTTTAATGATTAATCGATTTCGTTTTACTGAACGAAATTCTTGAGAATTTGCCGCATTTCAAAAATTGGGCAAAATCTTTATCGGATTGCCTCTATTCTAGCAAAATAATTGATTTCTTCCCATTAAAACCAAACCTGCATTTTATTTGCATTTTACAAATGAATTATTTCAACTCTGTGTTTTAACAAAATACTCTCCCAGAGCTACATACATTTCCGAGAAACACAAAAGACTTGTTTACCTTTTCAGTAAAAATTCAAATTTCACCAGAAACGCAAAGATACAAATTGCTCTGAATTCCTACCGCATGAAAAATGTTGACTTGGAAGTTTAAAATCTGCTGGATGAGATTCTGCGATTTCCGTGGCTAGCAATTATCTGTTCCCTCGCAATTAAGCTGCAGTGCATAATGAAGAAATTAAAAGTGCAAGAATTCACAAATGCCATCACGTTGTGGTGAACGACATTTTTCTGTTGACAAATTGCTGCCCGCGAAAATCTGTCCAAAGTTGGAGGGAACTCGGGGGCAAAATTGAAAAGTTTTTCCAGCGCGAAAGTCCCCACTTGATTATTGACATCGTGGCGTGGAATATTAAATAAACATTTTCGTACAAAATGAATTATAGTGGAATTTACGCGTCATTCCATTCAACTCATCGTTCTCTGATTGTCTGGGTAACCAACGAGTCACTGGCACTGGATTTATGGTTTATTGTTCAAATTAATTGGACGCAACATCAATTATTTATGGGCGTTTTTTTCAGTGTCCTGCAGGCAAGAAATTTCTCTGGATTTTTTTCTCTTACTTCTTCTCTGTCCCTCTCTTTCTTGTGAAATTGTCGGCTTCAATTTCTTCTTATTTTATTGATGTATTAAATTACAACTTCCTCCTTCCTCGTCTGGAGTTCTCAATTTTGTCTCAAATTTATAGATGATACCTTGGCGATTATACCTCATGACTCACTCCAAGGAATTTATGATGATTTCAGGTGATACTTTTCGATGTGGGGATATTTTATGATTTTTTCCACAGAATATTTTATTGATTCTTTGCTACAGTAAATCTTTTTTTTCTCTTCCACTTGCAGTCCTTCTTCGGACGAACTTATAACAACCTATCGTCGATATCTGAGTGCAAGAACAACGGCGAGTGCGTGATCAACAAGAAGAACCGAACAGCCTGCAAAGCATGTCGCTTGAGAAAGTGCCTGGTGGTTGGGATGTCCAAGAGTGGCTCCCGCTATGGTCGTAGATCCAATTGGTTTAAGATCCACTGTCTGCTGCAGGAGCAACAGGCTCAAGTTAATCAGAAGTCAGGTACTGGTCCACCCAGTGACTCTGCTGGGAATGTCCTCTCGAACGCCTCCTTCCTCCCGGCGCACTTCCTGTCCAACCTCAGTCTGGGCAAGCACTCGGGCATGTCACCCTGGCATCACCCTTATCCTCGTCAGCGCACCTCAGATGCCTCAAGATGCGCCACAAGCTCCCCCAGCGACTCAGGCGCCTCCTCGGCAGATCCCGAGGAGGGCAGCTGTCGCTCCATGGGCAGTGTCAGTGCCGAGTCAAAGACGGAACACTCATCCGTGTCCAGTCGAGCAACTGAGGCGTTTAGGCCAGGAGTTGATCCTATGTCGCCCTTCTGTCGCACAGATGCCTTTCTGCGTCTGCCTCCGCTCCAACTGCCACCGCACGTGGCACTGCCGCTACTGTCCACAGCCTCGGAGCAGGAGGAGCCCATCGATCTCTCCATGAAGATCTCCCCGCGCCCCTCGCCACCCCGGAAGCGCGCCCGAACCGAGTCACCGCCAGTCACGCTCCTGGAGCCCACGAAGCCAGTCCCCCTGGATCTCACGTGCACACGCACGCCCAATCCGCCCCTGATCGGATGATGGGGCAGCCACATGGGACACAGTGCCAGTTCCTCCCAAGGAATCCCAGTCCCACAGGGACGCAAGCCAGTATGATTGTGTGATGTACAAAGAGATACTCGTAAGCTAACGGACAGAAGTCGACGCTCTAATCAGCAAGTATCCGGTATTTATAGCTAAGGTTTTGTCGATTTTTGGGGGAAATCGGCGTCGATTTGCCGATATTTAAAAAAAAATACTATTGTTTGCCGATTAACAGAATTTTTCGAGAATTTGCCGATTTTTGATAAAAAATAAATTCTTGTTTTAAACATACCTAATATTTTTACAAATTTATAGGCTTATTTTTCTCTGATTTTAGGATTAGATCATTTTGCCTAAAATTAGGAGAATTAGGGGCTGATTGACACAGTTTGTGTGCAAAATTTAGACATGAATATTGAAAGAAAAACTTTTAGTAATTCTTTCTAGCTACATTGGCCAATTTTAGTAAAATTTGACGTGAGTTTGGCACAGATTAGACATAATTTGCTAAAACTTGCCTAACTTTAGGCAAATTGGCGCCGTTTTGCATACTTTCAGGGAAATTTCAAAAATTTCTTTTTTGTAAAACCGAAATTCAAATTCAATTCAACTGAAATTTAAACTTGGGAAACACTCAAATTTCTATTCTCAATCTTCTTAAGGTCTCCCATTAGTATTTCTATAAGTTCAGTGACAACAAACACAATATTCTAAATTACCTCATCAAAAGAATCAAGGCTGGAATAAGAGGTTTGCGCGTGTCTGAAAATGGTCAGAATGACAATTCAAAGAGACCAATCGAAAGCCAGATTAGAATCAAGCAAATCTCAATAGATAATGCGGAAGTCGTAGCTATTTCTGAGCGTCTTGAGCTCTTCGAGAGCCACTCTTGGCCCATCCCGACAAAGACAATAGGCTGGATAGTTTTGCTGATTGTGGCGGCGACTTGTGATCGTCTTAATTTATTCACCTACCCCATCATGTTGCGTGCGTCCAAACAAATAATAGACAATCAATGGGAGAGTGTACAATTGCCGATAAAATTAGTTAATGATATTTGTGCCTCTTGACCCTCGTGGCCATTGAGTGTATAAGCAAGAAGAAGAAACGACATGTGAAGTATTTATTTGTTAATTATTTTTCCTATAGCTGCAAATCACTCTCGATTGTAGAAATTTGCTTCAAATGAGAAGATGGACGTTAAAAAAAAAGACTTATGAATTAAATTGTGTAAATAAGCTGAAGTTGAAAAAAAGGCATTCCTAGACAGTAAAGATATTAATGATATTTGTTGATAACTCTGACATTTCATCCTCAATCTTTTTTTTCTGAATTTCGCAACTCGTTGACGACTAAAACGGTGGATAGATAAAAGAGAAAAACCATGAGAGAGAATACAAGAGATTTCACTTTGAGATGAAAAATATATTCACAATTTCCTTCAGACTTTCCCATTCTGTAAGTGAATAAATTTTTATATTTTGTAAAGATGAGACATGTTAATATATTCCGTTTTTTTTATCAATTCCTAATTTCTGTGTTTGTGCGTATTAATTTTTTTTTCTGTTTTGCTTGGTTCCTGTGGCATAAAAAGAGCACTCATTAGTGATTATTTCTGTGGTGAAGTGAAACAAGTCACCTTGACGCGATCTTCGTGATCTCATCAATCCTCTTGTGCCGATTTGTGAAATCTTCACAATCTGGATTTATTTACTCTCAACAGCAGAAGAAAAAAAACGATCACCATGGAATCATCTTCAAATCTCCACAAATGAGATTCGGGGAGAACTTTCGAGAAAAGCGCATTTGAACATCCTTGAACTTCTTGCACTCGAAATTGAAGAGTTTTTTTTGTCATCAGCTCGTAAATTTCAGTTTGACTCTTATTTTTTTCTTAATGGCCAAATAAATGAAACTCGTGCCGGAGAGAACCGATGGAGATCGAACAGACAATTGTAAATTGTGCACTTGATCGCACGTGAAGAGTCTCTTTAGCAGGTGATTTCGCTATTTATTTTATAGCTCCAATAGTGAATTTAGATGAGGAGTCAAGTGATTGCCTTGCTATTTTGATCCCGGAACTTCAACCACGTTTATTTAATGCGGAATTGTTGAAAAAAAAAATCCCACTCGGAATCCACACCAATTAAGCGCACTCAGAGAAAAATGTTGTTTGTACTTCGACGACACTGTGTTAATTAGCTAACACCATTTGGTAAGTTTTGATTTTGTTAATAATTATTATGAGATTTATTTTAAAAGTTTGCACTTTGATGTTATATTTATTATAGTTAAATATTATGTGAGAAAACTTTTGTTCAAATTCATATAGCTCATAAAATTATTCCCTATGAATAAATTAACAAGTAAAAGGATTAAATCAACGCCAAACGATGGTAAATTTTACTTCAATTAAAAAGGAAAATAATGCTCAAAGTAACAAATACAAACAACGAACAAACTTAGCAAAAAATAATCGAAGTAATGGAGAACAAACGTAGCGAACGAATAATCGAAACAACGACGAACAAATTTATTTAACGAATAATCGAAGCAATGCTGAACAAATTTAGCGAACGAATAATCGAAGCAACGACGAACAAATTTACCGAACGAATAATCGAAGCAATGACGAACAAATTTACCGAACGAATAATCGAAGCAATGACGAACAAATTTAATGAACGAATAATCGAAGCAATACCGAACAAATTTAGCGAACGAACAATCGAAGCAATGACGAACAAATTTAATGAACGAATAATCGAAGCAATGCCGAACAAATTTAGCGAACGAACAATCGAAGCAATGACGAACAAATTTAGCGAACGAATAATCGAAGCAATGCCGAACAAATTTAGCGAACGAACAATCGAAGCAATGACGAACAAATTTAGTGAACGAACAATCGAAGCAATGACGAACAAATTTACCGAACGAATAATCGAAGCAATGACGAACAAACAAACAACGAACGAATAATCGAAGCAATGACGAACAAATTTAGCGAACGAATAATCAAAGCAACAACGAACAAATTTAGCGAACGAATAATCCAAGCAACGACGAACAGAAACAGATCACACTTTTCCCTGAGTGTGAATTTCAATTAATTTTATATATATTTTATATACCTATATTTTATAATAAGTTTAGTTTTCCATTCTACCATCAAGATCACTCGCTTTCGAAAGGTTTTTTCTTGAGTGTATCTCCAGTGGACAGTTTTTTTCTTCTTTGCGCGACGCAAGGTGGCACTTTTCTTGAGCGATCGCCAAGAAAATGTCTTGTATTTGAATTTGAACTCATGGTGTGCGCTCAAGTACATAAATTCATGGAGAATGCTTACGCGTTGGCATGGCGTAAAATCCCAAAAAGGCACACTCAACATCAATTGGGGCCTTTTTCATGCCTGATAGCACGATTGTGCGTCTTAAAATCGCTATATTGGCCATTGATGTCGTTTCAACACTTTTTAAGAGTGCCCCGAGATTGCCGATGCTGCAAACATTAAGCTCGGGGCAAGGAGACAAAATAAACCCGCTCAAATATGCATTTCATGCTCTCCCCTAATCTGTCCGTTTAAAATGTGCGCAAATACAATTTCCAATGTGATAAATAATGTCTCTGGGTGCGATGGAAAAGAAAAACACTTCGCATTTGCCTCCGACTATTGACCATCGATTTACGCTCAATTGAACTTGAGCATTGTATGCTCACGTGCTTGAATTATGGCCAAATGCACTTGCTGCGGAATTTTCTCTTGCACTGTGCGTTTTTTGTCCGCCAAACGCAATGCAAGTAACACTGGAAGGTCATAAATTCAAATTTTGCCCTCCTCGCACCGATGCCATGGGGCAAAATTTACTGTCGACCAAACAATGGACTTGCGATGAACAAATTTGCAAATTTGCAATTGCAACTAGTTCACCTGATCGCGATGATCACCCGTGTGATCGCGGGACACGCAAATTTTGCGCGTGGTGAAGCAGCGTGAGACTTCATCGGTGTGATTTATGAGTTAGTATGGCGTCGATGGTGCTAAAATTACTGATAAATCACTCTGGTGGTGCTGAGACAATGATGAAAAGTTCTATTCAATGGCCAAAGAGATTGTGGCGTCGCGAAGAGTGATCACCGATCTTGATCTTCACCGATCACATCTCGGCAAGTCACTTTTGCCTCGAGTAAGGGGTTGTCCTTCGTCACTAGCTTTTCTCATGCTAAAGCTTAGGTACTAAATCATCGGTGTTTTGTTGTTGTTATGTGTTTGGATAGAGCTAAAATACCGTTAATTCAAAATAAAGTCATGAGCTTGGGAATTATGTGTCTCCTTTGTCCTCCAATTTATCTTTTATTGTCAGAACGTATTTCTTATTACTCAAATATGCTCAAATTAGATAATTCTATCAAAAAATGAGTTTTTATGATCCAGGATTAGAACTATTTGCTGATAATGACATAAAATCAGCAACAAATTAATATTTATGTATCACAAGGGGTAAATACATATTATATGGTAGAAAAAGTTTACACGAATTCCGACTCTTCCAAAATTTGTTTAAAAGCTCTCTAAAACTTCCGGAACTTCAGAGTGTCTATTAAAAATCTTCACATTATCAATTTTCATTTGGTAAAGAAGCGTCTGAGAAAGCTTGAGGAGAAACCGACAAAGCTCTGAAAATTTTGAACCAAAGAAATATATGACGAAGGTTTAAATAATTTTACAAAAGGCTACAGAAAGAATCCCAAAAGCTTTACAAAATTGTAAAATAGCCTTCATAAGGATTAGAATTTGAAAAGCTCATAAATTTTTTTTAAAGTCTTTTAAGTGTTTGCAAAATTTCATCAAGATTTTTCAAAACTTTTGAGCTTCTTTAAAAAGCTTTATAATTGCTAATTCGTATATATTTATTCAGTTATAATTAACCAATACATATATTAAATAACCATCACAATGTTTTTCTAAAGTTGTATTTTAAAGCTTATTTTTTTTTTCCGTTTTAGTTTGGTACGGCCGCAGACAATAATGTCCAGAGGGCCTTTAAAGCTTATTTAAAAGTTTTACAATTTTTTTTTTTTTTTTTCAAAATGTTACTAACTTATAAGAATTCTAAAAAAAAAATTGAACCAAGTGACTAAACCCTATATACAAAAATGTCCCAGGATTTCCCAAAATTAGGAAATTCTGAATGTTTTTTAAGCTTAAAACAAACTAACTCAAAATTAGTTAAATGTTTTTATAATGTAAATAAAATTTAAATTTTTTGATAAAGCTCCTATAATAATAGAAACTTTCCCAAAGTTCCGTTTCCTTCTTTGGGAGATTTATTATACAAAGAAAAACTTCTTTAGTTTTATTTATTCCAGACTTGACGCTTCTATCTAGTCTTTAGTCAATTAGACTTTCAAAATTTGATTAAATATAATTAAAAAGTTTCTAAATAGTTGGTTAATACAAAAACAATTTAACAATTCTTAAAAATTCCTAAGAATTTAGTATTAATTCAATCAAAATTTGTACAAATTAAAGCATTAACTCAGTTTAACTAGCATATTTTTAGGAAAATGCTTAGGATTTTGATTACAAACAATAATAATATTATAGATTTAATAATACCTACAATTTTGTTAATCTTTTATTGATTTAATAACTATTAAAATTAAAGTCGAGAAGAAACTATTCTGTTCAAAATTTATTACTTAAAATCTTCATCTACATGCTGATTCTGGTCTAAAGGGATAGGATTATTGATATTTCTCCCCAGCCCACGTTGGACACAAATAGTGCAAGAATTCAATAGCCGTAATAGCATGCGTTAGCTATTTGTCCGGAATCTAGAAGAATTTCTCCTTGACAAATTCCAGCTCTTTGCATTTTCCCATCTCCCAGCAACGGACGCACCAACCTTGGGACAATGGTGAATAGAAAAGCTGATACAATTTGAAATAAATATGACAAATCAATGTCCATTCTCAGAGCGAGAGGATGGGGTTTATGCAATGGCCAGAAAAGGCAATTCCAGCCATGTAGAACAATTGACTTCCTATAAATCGATTTGAATATGATGATTCCTCCATCGTCTCTGGCCTCGCTAGCTCCTGTGCATGAGATGTCATCTCCCCGCGGGAATGGTAGATAATGCAAGAAAGCACCATCACGGCATCGATGTTTTTATTTATGTAAATATTGTTTATGTCTCTCCAATATTTTCCCATAATTGTGTATTGCTTCATTTTGCATGCACATACTCATGCTCTCCGGTGTATGAATCTCGCTCAATTGACCATTCACTCTCCCTCGGCCAGGAGGAAGGCCTTTTGGTGTGCCTCGTAGCCACTTTGGTGAAGAAATTGAATAAATTTGCACCAAATTTGTTAAAATGGATAAATTTCTCCGCACGCAGAGTCTGAAGCAGCAAATGGAGATTCTGCTATAATGGCAAGAAGTTGAGATTTTTAGTGCGTCTTTGGCGACTTTTGATAAGCGACACATAAATATTGTGACCTCTGGCGTATCTACTGCCATGAGACATCTAAATAGGATTTTCATTACTTATTAAATCCCGCGAGTCGTAATTTTGCCATATCTCATGCACACGGGTGACAACATAAAGTATCTCCTCTTTGCCAAAGACTCTCTTTGCACAATGTCCAAAGAAGTGTGGCATCAATTGGTGCTTAAGGCCTCTTCTTGCCTTTTGTCCACTCACTCACCAATAATCTCCGGTGGCCGCTGTTTATCTTCACCACCCTTCACCCCGCCAAGACACTCGCCCAGCCCAGAGGAAAGCCATCTAGCGGCACTGGCCAAGAGAAAAATGCCAGTTCCAGCGGACAAAAAACAGGCGATCCCCATAAAGCCACCATACAAAGCCTAATAAAACCATTAATTGTAATGCAGAAAATTCAGCAAAATGCACATAAATTATTTATGCGTTGCACACCGTGTGGAGCATCAAGTCGCAATGGAATGAAAGTGAGCTATATTTATAAATTATCCACTCATGGGTCGTATGTCAATCATAATGTCATCATATCATTTCAATTATGTGCGACAGTGAGCCAAGCTCGCCGTACATTTTCATCGCAAATCCCTCCGAGAGAGAGAGAGACTTTAAATTGTGGATTACTTTGCGCCGGCTTCTCGCTGGATTTATTGCTACTGATCTCAATTCATCAACGATCGCGAAAGTATATCGCCAAGAGAGACTCCGCATTGCCCTTTTGTGCTGTTCGCCCCGTACAGTTTTTCCATCAAACTTGCCCAAAAATGATCGTCAGCCACTTTGGAAAATTAGATCATGCGTCAAAGCATAAAAACTCGATCACCTGTCACATCAAAGTGAGATCAATTGCATCAGCTGCGAAAAGTGTAAGAGCGAAAGATGTCTTTTTTTGTTGAATTTGATACCATAACTCGGCGCTTTTCCAGATTCAATTGCACAGATTATGTAGAGCAATGAGAAAATCTTTATATGACAAAAAATACTTTAATTTTGAAAACCCCCGAATTGACACTTAATTTGATTAAAAAATATATATCAAAGGAACATAGATAAAACAAACTAAGGCTTGTTTTACACTGAGACAAGTCCCAAACCCTTTGAGGAACCGATGTGTTGTATTACTCATAAATATATTAATATTTTTCCAGAAATTAGCTTCAAATATTTGAACAAAGAGATTTTTAATTAAGCGGTCATTCACATGGTACCAAATTTTTTGGTACCAAATTATTTGATTTTTCCGCAAATCAGCCGAAAAATGCCGTTTTTCCGGTAAATTATTATTTCATCTTGATTTTCATAGATGAGTAACAATTTTCCGTTCTTTGAGTTACATTTAATTCCTCCAATTTAGTAAAATTCAACAAAATCAACTTCAAATTATTTTGAAATGTCTACCAAATAATTTGGAATTGATTTCTTGAGCTTAGATTAGTTTATAGGTTTAAAGTCTAAAGTTCGATTGAATCCAACTTAAAGCTTTGGGCAAATCTTATGCTTTAGATTAGCCTATAGGTTTAAAACCCAAAGTTAGTTTTGAGCTAGTCTTGAGCTTTGATTAAGGTTTAAAACCTAAAGTTAGCTTTGTGCTTGTTTTGAGCTTTAGATAAGCCTATAGGTTTAAAACCTGAAGCTAGATTGAAACCAGTTGAAAGCATTAGGCTAGTCTTAAGCATTTGGTTAGCCTACAGCTTTAAAACCTAAAGATAGCTTTGAGCTAGTATTGAGCTTTTATAGATAAGCCTATGTTTAAAACCTAAAGTTAACTTGAAACCAGCTTAATCTTTGGGCTGTTGTCTTTAGCTTTAAGACAACTTTAAACCATAAGCCTGCCTTACGTTTACGCTAGTCTTAAGGTCTTAAATTTTTTAGACTTAGACCTGACGCTAGGCCAATTTTGATAGTTTGGATCTTGCTTTTAAATTTGATTTCACTCAAAATTGGTTAGGAATCATAAAAAAAAGATCTGACAAAAATTTGCTATGTAGAGAAATTAATTATTATTATATACTATAAGTCATAAATTTTCGACAAATCGACAAATTGTTAAATTTATTCCCAAAACTTAATATTAATTAAATTTTACGTCATCATATGCTCTTTTGAGCTTAAATTGAGCCTCACAAATGAATTGCTCTTTAAATCCCATATAATACAAAGCTCTGCCTGATCTCGAAGCTTGAGGACATTCCTTATGTGATAAACCTCTTGTTTTCGCTGTTGCAAACCGTTTTGGCCGAAATGAGATGATCTCGAGTGATTCCGGTGCGAATTTCACCATGGGAGTGATTTACACCTCTGTGGCGGGATTTATCGATGGATTTGGCAGCAGAAGGGTATGCTGTATGGGTGATGAGAAAATTTTACGCCGTGCCACATAGAGAGAGCGATGGTATGCACAAGAGTGGCACAATCAACCCGCATAGCACGATCACGATCACACCTCGTACAAATAAACGCATAGAATGGTATGAATCTGGCTGATCGCGAAGAATGGCAACTAATAGCCAACATTTTGCCGCTATCTGATGGCAATTGGCGCGAGAAGAGCCCCAGCGACGGGTGAAATTTGCATTGAGACACTGGTTGGTGCATATTGTGATATCTCTCTTATCAAGCGTTCCACTTGAGACTTCCCCGTGAATTCCACGCGTGCGATTGCCATCGTGGCAAGGTCTTTTTTTTATTATATGTGTATCCTCCTTCGGCCCAGGAACTTGCGCCGCGGAGAGAGTCTCGCGAGATACCTATCGCCCCATGATTCGCAACAATGCGTGGCAAAGTCGATGGTGTTCGGCATTAATATGAAGAGATAAAATTTACGCCACTCTTGCACAAGCTGCATGGATTTCTCCCAACACCGTGTTAATTTATTTAATGCTCCCTAAATCCACCAACACACGATCGCTAATCTATGTGCCATCGCGCATTGTGTGCAACAAAGCATTCGGCTACTGGTTCTTCCTTTCCCTATGCAATGCGATCTAATGCCTGCAGATGTTAAGGGGTGGTTAACTGCTCGGATCAATTCACCTGATGGAAGCTTCTCAGATTCAACTACCACTAAACGTGTAACAATGCTTCATCTTTCTCGATTTATTGCGCCATTTATATATAGTTACATATATAGATATGTATACATTATATTTACATATAGAAACTAGAAAAGAATATGTAAATGGTGAGGTGAATAAATAAATTTGTGTGGATCAAAAAACTTTCTAAAAGCGTAATTAGGTCAGATTTTCATAATAAAAGCTTTTGAAAAGCGCTCATATACAAAGCTGGGACGATTAGAAGGTCAGCTGCCCAAAATCGGCTAAAAATAAAGTAAAAAGAATTTTTTTTAAAATAAGTTTTAGATAGAAGCGCCCTATAAGCGCTTAAAGATTAATTAAGGAACAAGTTTTCGTTAGAAGCGTTCCGAAGATTTTAGAAAGCGAAATACAACGAGCATCTGAAATCCATTTGAAAATGAATTAGATGAATTTTTTTTTAAAGAAATGCGTTTTAAATACGCAAAAAGAGTTTAAAATAAATCCTGGAGCAATTTTCTTTTTAAAAGCGTTACGCTAAAAAATTGAAGAGCGCTATTACTTTTGATCAAGACATCTGAACATTGTTTCAAATTAGAAATGTTTCTTGTAAAAGCGCCCAAAAAGAGAAATTATTTATTTTATTGGAAAGACATTTCATTATATTATAATAATACTTCTAAAAGGAAATCTGGAGATGGTTTAACCTCCTCTAATGCTTAGAAGTTTTAATTAAAGTGTCGATTTCCCTCACAATGATAATTGCCTAAGTGATCTCCAACATTTAGTTACTTGCCCACCCTTTGATGGTGACTTCTTTGCAAATGGCATGGGGAATGGGTCCCTGATTGACATGGATGAGATGTGCCACATCATCCAGTTGTAAGTGCAACCAATCTAAATTACACGATTTGACAGTTCAATGATGCTCCATCGCGGATCGTGCGCCAGCACTCCTCAGAGAGCGCTCCGCGATAAAAGGTAATTAGTCGATGCCGCGCGATCTTCAACCCAGGCCCGATCCCCCGTAATTGATTAAGTGCACAATCAATTGTGAATGGGTAATTATCACATCAATTGTCAATAGCTGGTGCGGAATTCAATCTCCGCGGATGAACGATGGAATTCGCCACCGTTGAGATTTAGTCATCATATAGACCATGTTCTTATCGTATCGATTGCCTGCCATCGTCAACATCGCTTGCGTCAATCCAATACCTCTCACATGGCAATTCATGCTGCCTCACGAGGTACCCATTTGGGGCGATACCTTTGTTGCCAGCCAGAGATTAAATTCTTGACCCACAAAATCCCACACATCAGAGCAAACCCGGCTGATCAAGAGGCGTTGTCTTCGTTCGCTTCTTTGACAGATTTGATGCTCCAAAATCATAAAAATCATTTCATATAGTTTTTATAACTCTACTTTTGATATTAAGAAAAATCAAGGGGGAGAGATATGGTCAAATGTGGTGTACACAAGTATAGAAGTGCGCGAGAATTTTTGGAAGTGAAATGAAAATGCTAAGATAAGTCAAGAAATTTTGAAAGTATCCAAGGAAGAATGAGCTTTGGAAAGTTTTTCCAGAGTCTTAGATTATTTTTAGGGGCTCTTAAGGAAATTCCTAAAGTTGGGAAAATATAAACTTGATTGGCTGAAAGCTTCATAAAATTACCTTAATAACTGTAGAAGTTTAGGAGCGTTTTAAAAAATTCTGGAAAATTTGTATAGCTTTCATATAATTTTTAAAGCTTTTGAAAATCTAGGAAAGCTTACAGATTTGCTTAAAGCTTTTATAGAAAGCTTTACATACCTTAGAAAGCTTTCTTGAGGGTCCTAGAAAACTTTCTCAGAAAGCTCTAGAAAACCTTCTTAGAAAGTTGAAGTAAGCTTTTCTTAGGAAGTTCTAGAAAGCTTTCTCAGAAAGCTTTCTTGAAAGCTCAGAAGGTTACTAGAAGCTTTCCACAGCTTTCTTAGGAAGCTTTAGGAGGGTTTAGTAGAAAATAAAATTGATAGGATGAAAGCTTCCGAATTAAAGCTTTGGGAAGCTTTTGTACAAAATATGGAAATAGCGTACATCTTTTTGACAATAATAGGTATCTCCCTCTTTTATGTATAGTTTATTTAGGTTAATTATACCTACAAAAAAAATTTAAGTATAAGAGCTTTCACAGATTTGTCTAAAGCTTTTTTAAAATGGAGATATTGTTATAATAGAAAATAATTATTATTTATAGTAAAACATTTTTGTCCAGATGGGATGAAAGCTCATCAAACTTCCAAAATGCAAGAACTGATTATAAGTCAAGTAATTTTGAAAGCATCCGTGAAAGATCAGGAGCTACGGCAAGTTTTCCAGAGTTTCAGAAAATTTTATGAGCTTCTAAAAAAAAATTAGACCTCTTTTGCATCTGTTCATCAGTATCTGGAGAACTTACTACAGATGTTTTTGGAAACTATCAGGAGCTTTTAAGAAACTACCTAAGCTTTGAAATAAAAAATAAGCTTTATTAGCTCAAAGTTATTTAAAATTGCATTAGAAAATAGAAATTTACGAACATTTAAAAGAAAATCTAAAATAATCTTTTGAATATTTGAAATGAATTGAAAAATAGAATTAGCTTCAGATATTTTTTTAGCTTAAATTATTTGCTTTAACATGAATTTGATAGAGTGAAATCTTTTGAAAGCTTCCAAATTTCAGTTTTGAGGAGCTTTTCTACAAAATGTGAAGTGCTGGATGTGCTAGACGTCTTTTTGTCCACGATATCTCATCTTTTCGTAGTAATTTTGCTTTCTTTCATTTTCGCAAAATGTTTTACCTCTAATAAAAATTAATAATAAAATTCGTTACAATTTTTTCGAAGTAACGATAAGATAATATTATCTGATTATTAATTTTACCTCCTCAAATTACAAATCTGTGAGTCAGTTGAGTCCAAGAAAGTGAATTGATCCAACATCTGCTGCTCTCTGAACTCCATCTGCGCCAGTTCACCAAAAATCCAAAGTCATTTGGAGGGATTTACGGAAGATCCATGAAAATCCGTGATCGAGAAATGGTTAAGAGTGTCAATAAAAATAAAAAGTAAAGCCTTTTATTGCGCATCATCGCCAAGAGCGAATAAGCTGCGTCTTAAAGAGAGTTAATAGGGCGATTCGTTGATAAGTTTATCGACACTTTGGCGACTCTTGAACTGAATTGCCCATCACTGAGATGAATAAATGGTGAATCTCCCCAAGATCATAAAAGTATGAGTTGGGATTATTAAAAACAGTTTCATTGCAATTCTCTCATCATAATCCGCGATTGTGAGTGTGAAAAATCACGAGGTTTAATGCGCGATGGCGAGGTGGCGCGGGCAAAAATTGTCGGTATATCGCGAGAGGCACGATTTTGATGATGGAAGCTTTAGAACATTGGGTGATCTATCGGGGAGGAATTGTCAAAAGTTGTGCAAGATGCCTTGAAATGCAAGTATGAACACATAATAATTCGATCGTGTCGAATGTGCGACAATTGGTGATGCAATCTTCAATTAAAAGTGACTCCGAAGTCGATGGGAAATAAAGTGGCGGAGATAATGTGATTTCTTCGTCAGGTGTTTATTTGTGAAATTAACACTGGCAAGATTGGAATATCTTCATATCATCGTCGCTCTAGGAGACTCTCAAGAAACACTCTCACTCTGTTTCAATGTCATATCTGTGACGTTCTTGCGTGATTAATGACTTTTCTGTGGCTGGTTTTTACCGTATCGCATTTTCAAGGGGGCATTTTTTGGGTGGGTTATTTTTCGGCATTGTTCCAGAGAAGCAGCGTCTCAGGTGATCTTCACAGAAATAAGTGATCTTGAAAGCTAAAATTGAGAGATCTCGATTTTCATGACAGAATTTGAATTGCTAGAGAGTCTTGAGTTTGTTGAAATTTGGAAAAAAATAGAGGACATTGAGGTGAAAGTCAAATTGTAAGTGAGATTTGAGGGCAATGGACAAGAAGTGGATGAAGAAGTCTTGAGAAAATGTCAGTTTCTCAAGCTTTTCATAAATTTTGTAATTCGAAAGTAACTCTTTGTTTATAATTCATTGAATCAGATCTTATAAGACTTTAAAGGTATCAAAATTTCAATAGCGAGTTTGCTAAATTATCAGCAAACCAACATTATCTGGAGCGGACTTTTGGGCGTCTAAATGTCTATTTAAATGTAGTGTCAAAGTGGAAATGTTAATAATTGAAAAAGTTCTAAAAAAAGACCTTCAAAGAGCTGTTTTTTGTTTTCCAAGATCAGAAACTTTCGAAACTTTGGAAACCTTTTTAGGGGCTTCAGCTCTGCAAATTTTGCATTAATGCACTTTTGAAAGTTATTGACAGTTTTTGAGTCAGCTTGTTTGCTTAAGTTGTTTAATTTGAGCTTTTTGAAATGAGTTCGAGACTTTTAACAATTGCTTAGAGTTTCTGGAAATATTTCGGATATTTTGAAGATTTTATAGAGAAATTCTCAAGCTTTCCTGACAGCTTTCGAAATTTCTAAAATTCTTGAAATTTATAATGCTTCTGGATGTTTGAAAAACTTTAATCAATTCCTTTTTTTTAAATTATTTCATATTATAATATCTCTCCCATTTAAATCTTTTAAAATTAATTTAAAAAATAAGCTTTTATTAAAATAGCTCTTCATAGACTATGTATATAAAAGCTCATCATACTGTCTGTACCTGTCTATATATTTTGTCTTTAAGCAACTACCAAAAGCGTTAACCATGGATATCTTTAGCACAATGGGCATAATGCTTTGAGAGATTAGGTGATGGTCTTCTCGAATGATGGGGATATATGGGCATATAGTGTATCGACCATACGTTGCATATCACCTATAAAGAGTTATACAAATGGATTTATACTAGCCGTAAATAATCTGCATGCGGATTGAGAATTTATCGACAATAAATCTGGGAAATGGATTTTTACGATCATAAAGCACTTTGGGTGCCGGTGCAGGAAACAAGGCTGGGATGAGTCTCCCCAGTGAATAATTGAGGTGTTTCCCAATAATAGCAATAATCTGCATGTTCTCACATTAAATTATGTCTCGTGTCCGGGAAGTTGGTGAGTGCCGAAGGAGTGTGAGAGACATGATCGTAAAGGTTGCTTAATAGGTACTCGTTACAATTAGTTACGGCATTGATGATATTTATCTTATTGCAAGAAGAGAGCTTTTCCAACATCTTTCGCACTTGCACAGTCCGAGTGTGACCCCATCGGCAAATGTGGCATATTTAGTCAAAATGTGTTTTGATGAAATCATTCTAATGTGCAGACACTAGTAAAAATTAAAGTATGTTTTTCCTATTTTTTCTAACATTATTCATACTTGCTAAAAGTTTCAACAAAAATAAGTTTTACACAAGGGGGAGATATTATGGTCACAAAGACGTACACAATATCAAGGACTTCCATATTTTGTGGAAAAGCTCCCCAAAGCTCCAATTCGGAAGCTTTCATGCTATCAATTTTATTTTGTATACTAAAGCCTTCGAAAGCTTTCTAAGGTTTTCTAAAGTTTTTGTTTAAAGCTTCTAAGAACCTTCTAGGCTTTCTATGAAAGATTTCTAGAACTTTCTTAGAAAGCTTTCTAGAGATTTCTAAGAAAGCTTTTAAGAGCTTTCTAAGGAAGCTTTCAAGAGTTTTCTAAGAATGCTTTCTAGAGTTGTCTGAAAGCATTATAGAGCTTTCTAGATCTTTCAAGAAATCTTACTAAGGTTTTTAGAGCTTCCTATAAAAGCTTTAAGAAAATCTTCAAACCTTCCAGAAATTTCAAAAGCCTAGAAAGAACAACAAAAGTTTTTAAAATTATCCTAAAGCTTTACAAATTTTCCAGAATTTCTTTTTAAATGCTCTTAAATTTCTGCAGTGCTTTACAGAAATTTTAGAAAGCTTTCAGCTGATCATGTTAAAATTTTTCAAAGTTTTGGCTTTTCCCTAAAAGCTCCTGAAATTTTCAAAAGCTCTTAAAAATTATCTAAGACTCTGGAAGAACTTCCAAAAGCTTTCATGCACTTCTTACACCACTTCAGTCTATAATATCTTCCCCTTGGTTTCTTCATCAATCCCATACTTTGTAAATGTATCATCAGGGAAATTATTTCAGACTTTGTTGTATAATATATGAATATAGCACATTTTTTGTTACATTTTATAGATTGAAAAGTATGTAAATGATACCTCGAAAGTATGAAAAACATACCTAAATTTTTATACTAGTGTTGAGACCTTTTCGGACGAGCGGACGTGAGACGGATGGAAGAAAAAAGAAACCACGGAGGGAAAATGAGACAAGTTGAGCACGCGAGATGGAGGAATTTATGACTCTGCCTTGTTGAGTGTCTTGTTAATCACATGTTTTGATAGAAGATCTGATTTGGGACGAATAAATTAAACAGTGTGTGCAAGAGAGACACTAAATCCGTTAATTGGATTTCCACGCTCTCCCACCAACCCCGCAGACATTTCCAATGATAACCCGTTGAGGAAGCTGCATCGATTTGATAAGAGAATTCCTGGGAAAATGAGAGCTTTTCCCCAAAAGAGAGCATCACCTGTTTTATTCAAATTTAATTGCCATCCATGAATTGACGGTTGAAACTTGACCGGTCGTGTGGTGGATGATTGATGAATTTGATTTGTGCAGAAATTGGATGCACCGAAAAACTCAATTATCTGGACAATGCAGAAATTTCGTGGCGCGCCCATGAGACGATACATCAATGTCAAAAGTGACACTCTGGATTCTCATCTCGGACCTCGTGATCGGTGGCAAATGGAATCATTAATGGTCCATGCGATATTTGTAACATGTAGTCGCGTCTTCGTGAAATTCAGATCTGACTCCGTGCGAGCTTTAAATTAATCATGAATTAGTTCTGCAAATCTTGCCTCGGAATTCATAATTAATTTCCCATTGTGGATTCAACAACATCCCCCTTGGGATTTCCTTTTCGTCAGAGATTGATTTTCTGCCCGTGTTTTATATGCCAACATCCCAGGGGGATAAAAAAGAAAAGCCCAAAAGGAGATAAATCTCGTCTACCTTAATATTGAAATTAATTTTCAGCTCCAATTTGTGCCACAAAATTCACCATTTCAAACCCATGAGATGTCCCTCTTGAATAATTCAACTGGCAATTTCACCGGACAGCTCGGGGAAGCAGAATTGATTGAAGTGAATTTAATTAGTTAAACGACAAAAAGTGACGATGAGACTATGAGTTGGTGTGTCTGGAGGATTGACCCACGCAGAGACACTTTTGCTGCACCGGGGATATTTGCATTTTATCTCACGCAGTGCCCATAAATGATGCCCCGATCTAGATTGACCGGCCCATTTTTGGCATTTCCATGCCACACTATTTAACGGAGATGGACAATTTGCTGGAATCTCGAACCACATCACGTCGAACATTGAATCCCTGGGTCCTGCAAGGAATGGACTCAACTCACGTAAAAACAGCGATTGCGAGACACGTGAGAAATACCGAAAAGTTGATTAGGAATTTTGGAGCAACTGCAGAATTCCGTGGTTGCCTTTGAAATGATCAGTCGGAGATGAGAGTCGAAGAGGTTGCAAAAGTTAATGTTTTGGAAACTCAAAAAAGATTAATTGATATGATATAGAAAACAATAAATCCTTACTTGAATCTAAAGTTCAAAATAGACACAGGCTGATCCTCGAGAATACTCAGCCTGAAAAATTTGGCGGTAAAGGATCAGCCCAGACTATCATACACTGAGAGTTTAGGATTATGGATTTTGACAACACTTTTCTGAGTTTTCTTCACTGGCTTGGTGGACTTATCGATGTCTTTTCTGTCTGCGAAGATCGTCCTGGTGATCCCTCCATATGAAGAGACGCATCCTGACGTCCCCGTCACTCCAATCCTCATTTTTGGGCTGATCCCTAAGCCGATGCTTGTGTTTATTTTTTGGCACAAGGCCCTTTACACACATGAGGTTTAGCCGAGAGAAGGTTTAGCCAGTTTAGAGCCGAAGACAGTTCAATCAATGACAATTTCAGTACGACAATAATCAAAATTGCTGTTTTCTAAATGCTAAGCCGCGTTTATAGTGCGTACGACCTCTCTCTGGCTCTAAACTGGCTAAACCTTCTCTCGGTTAAACCCCATGTGTGTAAAGGGCAATGGCCTCCTCAGACCTGGGCTTAGCGTGGAAGACTTAGCGGCTAAAACGGGGCTTTTACTGTAGTCTGTTCGGATCGCGCTTAGCCTAAGCACCAGAACAACTTTCTAAGGAAATTCCTTTGCCAAACGCAGGTCTATCGACGCCCTGAGCCTCGTTTTAGCCGCTAAGTCTTCTAGGATAAGCCCAGGTCTGAGAAGGCCATAAGGGTTTATCTCAGAGCCGAATTTTTTGAATCCTCCAAATTCGATTTTACTTCAAAATTTTGATTTTGGATATCAGAAACGCATTATCCGAGTCGCTCAAAATTTGGATATTATGGAAAACAATTAATTCTTAATTTATTCTAAGATTTAGTCTTAAGGCCGATTTAGGACCTTTGAAACTCGATTTT
>CAKKOB020000235.1:7096-68986 GCA_918844115.2 Phlebotomus perniciosus | reverse complement strand
AGTGCGTCATTCCACCCGCGAGACTATCATCTAATAGAAGGGTTATTGTTCTGCTATAATTAAATTATCTCATCACAATTTAGAGATGAACTAATTGAATAAAAATATACCTTATTCTGGAGGATATTTTTGCTCCTCTGGGAATGATAAATATTCTTCGCTTTAAAAATCATTTTCATTTCCGGATGGCGTAGCACTTCTTGTGCTGAAGAAAAGGGATGAAAAAAGCCAAATCAATAGACACTGTTTCACGAGTGAATCCTTGAGATGCCTCAAGGATAATTTTTTATATAATTGAATAGAAAGCAACAGAAGCTCCCATCTGTTGTCGGTGAAAAAAATTGTAATAAAATGCTCGGGCATTAAGGGTATAATACGAAATTTATCTCATTTAATTTTGAACGATCGTTGTATCAAATATGTTTCGGCAAGAGAGTCAACAGAAGTCGGTTTTGTCCATTCAAAAATTTGCATTTGACGCCATACCACTGACTGGCTTGCCAGTAGATTTGCGCGATTAGGCTAAAATAAAGCTAAACGCATTTGGCGCGAATTTCCTCTCATTTTCATATAAAACTCAAGATATTTACTTCATTAAACGTTTTCCCGCCCTGTACAGGCTTGAGAAAATTGATTTTCCGCAAAAAATGGGCAAAAATTGTTCCCAGCGCGTCGCTGTCAAGTGTCAAAATGGAACTGTGAGCCGAATTGACATTTGACGGTAGATTTCCTTCTTAAAGTGAAAAATATTTACAAAATTGAGAAAAATGCATAGAAAATCAAATTTTTCGAATCTAAAATGAATTATAAACTTTAGGCATAAATATTATATAATGATATA
The DNA here is from genome assembly GCA_918844115.2 of Phlebotomus perniciosus. Lineage (NCBI taxonomy): Eukaryota > Metazoa > Arthropoda > Insecta > Diptera > Psychodidae > Phlebotomus > Phlebotomus perniciosus. The sequence goes on along the minus strand of CAKKOB020000235.1, from coordinate 68,145 downwards.
TTTGCTCAAACCGCTAAAACACAAAGAATACTCAATAATTTTCGTAAAAATCAAAAAATTCAACTCACAGATTTTTTTGGAAATTTCACAGTGACGCGTGGAAAACGTGGAAAACAGTTTTTAACAATTTTTCGCAGAAAATCCGTTTCTCAAGCCTGCAGACTTATGGTCTATTCAGATGAGAAAACAAAAATTTAGATATTTGTTGTTTTCAGTTACAAAAGCTTGCAAAAAAGCTGTTTCGATCATAGCTTAGTGACAGACGTTTGATCATTTTGATTTTAATTGATTATTTAAAAAATTTCCAGCTCAAGGGACCGAATTTGCTTTATTTTCACAAAAAAAGACTTTCACTTCTACACGCCGTAAACAATGAAACGTCACTGACATAAGCATTATTTTTCTCCGCGTGGGGGCACTGATTTCTCCCGCCAGTTGCGCTGACAACTGTTCTCAAATATTAGTTCTCAAGCTTTTATTCGAAAATTTCAGCGAAGTTTAATAATAATTCTCAACAAATTTTAAAAACTTCAATTTTTTTCCATATGGAATTAACAGTTTGTGGAGAAATTTTCTAACAAATATTCTTCATCTGAATAGACCAAAAAGCGAACTTTAATGTTTCGAAAACTTCGATGAATTTTCGATGAAATTTGTTTATGGAACTTTTCAAGGAGCTTAAACGTTTCCAGGAAACATTTTCAATGGGTTTTAAGCGTTTTAAATCCAAAAACACAGAAAAAGTGCGATATTTTGGATCTTGAACATATCGATATATCGATTAGTTTATCAAACCACTCATCGATTCAAAGATGGCTGCAAATTTTACCTTATTTCTTGCAAATTTTCCAAATTATTCCTAACTGTGCAGAATGTGGCCACAAAAATTGGTCTCCTAAACATCCTGGCAAGAGAACGCTCCTTATATGTACGTCTATTCGAGGTATTCAAAATGAGGGACACGCTCTAGTAAACAATGGGCCATTGGGAATTTCTCTCACACTCCGTGAGATCTTCATTTTTGCAGAAGGTATTGAAAGTGGTTCGCGGATGAAATCCCAAAATCTCCCTCTCCTCATAAATGCGATAAGTAAATGTGCTCTCGTACGTGCCGATAAAGTATCTGGCATTGGAGCAGATTATCTGATCGATGATGGCAATTTCGCCATCTTTTAGCGTATTCAAGCCGTCTGAGCGCGTCGGTGGTAGGTATTTGTACACACGGAGACGCTTCATGAACGACAACAGGTCCATGAGTTCAGAGCGAGAGCAGTCACTGGAGAGGAATACCTGATCAATGCCCAGCATCTTTGTCATTCGCTTTATCTGACCAGACGCCGATCGAAGGGTGGGTGTCGTGCGCTCCCGGCCATATAAAAAGTCCGCCCGACGCAGGTGAGCACACAGGTAATCCCCACCGATGGCACTTCTGTAGTCACGCTCATCCTCCCATCTGTCCGGTCGCTGGACAGCGTCTAACTCATCGGTGGCGTTAAAATTCTCAATACGGAACTCATTCGCCTTCTCAATTAGGTTATCGTTGAAACGCATCGAGCGCCTCGCGCGCCAGAATTCATCATTACCCCAGTAATCGTGAAGGATCACTTCGGTGTTGAGAAACAAAATCGTCCGGATGCGTCCGGTTTTCCTAGCAAATTGGAGAAAAGAAAAAATTAGAGAAAGTTTGTTAAAACCGTTGACTTTCAAAAATGCTGTTCTAATTTTTTTAAGTTGGCAACACTTTTTAGTACAGGACTTTTGTTCGGCCATCTTGTAATTGCGGTGTGAAAAGTGAAAAGAACAGAGGGAGGTGGAAAGTCGTGAAATTTTATTTAAGAAATTTGTGATCAAGTAAGAGAGTTAAATTAGTAAAAAGGTGTTGTAATTGAAAAGGGAAATCGCTCTATCAATTGCATTCAAGAGAAGCTGGAAAAGGCTTTAAATCTGTCACTTCAGGCCGGAACAAAAATTCCATTAAGGGACATTACCAGCTCATATCTTCTGTTCCAAGTGTTATTCAGCCGACCAGAGCCTGGATTCGAACTCACAGACTGCATGTAGGAGTCTCCTATCATCCTCAAGGTACGTAGAATTCTTAAAATCCTGACATAATGGGTCAGGCCTGACATAATGGTTGTGAGTCTTTACTCGGTTATGTGGTTTGACAAGCGTTGGAAACTGGTAAATTCTGATAGAAATCCCATAAAATATATTTAGAATAGATAAAAGAGTCATTTATTTAATGATAGTGCAATACAGTTTAAATCCTTTGAGTTGCGACTCCTCCGACACTTCCAGTCGCTTGAGTGGGTGCTGAAGGTTGACCAGGAGCTTGAGTTGGAGCACTTGCCGCAGCATTTTCGGCTTTCTCCACTCCGATCTCCTCAACATTCATCCGCGTGATAAATCTCAAGCGCTTCTGCAAGCTAGGTCTCAAGCGACGTATGATCGCTTCCAGCTCAGTCTTCATCTTGTCTCCCACAAACATATACTTAATGTGATAGAGGAGATCGCAAATGGAGTCCATATAAAGTAGAGGATTAGTTCCCTGACTTTTGTCCACCTTCTCAACCAGCTCATAGAGTATGGCTGTGATTTCGGCCACTTGGCGAGGTCGCTCGTAGTCCAAACGTTGCAGGAAGGGACCCACAAGATGACAAATGTATATCAACTGATGCTCAGTCGTGATGATTGGCTTCAGCTTCTCCTTCACGTATTCAGGCATCGTGGCTATTTGACCGATACCGAAGTGATGGAAGACTGACTGAGCCATTGCCAGCATAAAGACGTAGTTCTTGTCCAGCATTGCGTGTTGAGCTGATCAGGAGAAAATATTAGTATAGTTTGTTGTTAAGACAAATTAGATAAAGTTTGACTTACTTGTCTTGAAGTTGAACATATCAAATGGAGAGTATCTCAGCTTCCACTCAGTCATGTGGTGAGATTGTAGAACATCCCTCAAACGATCGTATACGACGCTCCAGTATGACTCCGGGAGATTGGACATTACCAGTCCGAAAGCATTTATCCAGTTGTGGATTTGTGATGGAGGAATTACTGTGTATCCCCGACAAATGACATCCATCAAGCTGTTGGCCACACGTTGAGGATTGACCGGAAGAGCTAAGAGCTCAACGCAAGTCACGTAGAGGGCATGTGCAGCTGGATTAGGGAACTCATTGAAGCGCCAATCGGTTGAGTAGAATACATGCTTCCCATCAATTGCTAGAAAGGAATAAGAAAGTTATTGCTGAGTAGTTGCTTGCTTGTTAGCAACTTGCTTACTTTCGATCAAGCGACGAAGCAAACTGATGTAATACGTGAGTTCTGGCTTCCACTGAGCTGCGTCAGTATCGGATTTCTGGAGGTACATCTGATAGTGTTCAGTGAGAGCCCAATTGGCTGGACGGACATCCTTCAACGATCCAATAACAGCTCCCACGAGAGTTCTCTTCATTGAGGAATTGTCTCTTAGCTTGCGCTCGTAGTAATGCAAAGTATTATAGAGATAGGTGACAGGACGATCTAAAAAGAAGTCCAATAAGTCAAAAGAAACACACAAGAAACGGAAAACCAACCATGAAATTTGTAGAGACACCCAAGATGATCAAGAATAACAGGAGTCGGGGAATGAGTTGTACTCCCAGCCGGAGTTATCTCCAACAGACGATGGATGACAATGTCGAGAACTGGAAGGAAGCGCAAGCAAACGTTTCCGAAATAGACCGGGAGCGGTGGATGAGTCACTGATTCGTCAGGAGCAAATTTCTCAGGATATTTCTGGTGGAAGGCTAAATGCTTCTCATGCCAGTTGCTCTGCTTCCAGTGCTCAGGACTGTTTTCCTTCACGAACTCCTGCAGTCGATTACGGAAGTCGGTGGACTTGAGCAGCACCAGCTGAACAATAAAGAAGCTCACTTGAGCATCGTTACCCTCCTGTGTTCGCAGTGCTAAGCACAGCACGAGGCGATCAATGGTAACGATATTGTACTTCCAGATCATGTCATTGATCGTGTCTACGCATTTGTTAACGTGTGCCCCAACATTGGAGTTTTGCACCTCAAACACAATGTAGTCGCTGAGCTTTCGGAGATGGGCGGAGAGTCCTCGAGCGCCGATCCTCTCGAGAATCTTGTAGGCAACTGGACTGATTCCGTCCGTTTCGTAGATCATCTTGAAGAGAAGACAGAGGAAAAGGGCCGGAGGTGCCGGAGTCACAGATCCACTAAAATGTGCTATAATGTCATTCTCATTTGACATGGATGTCCAGTTCCTGTAGTCCTCCTCGACGGCCTTCTTCAGGTACTGCTTGTTGTCTTTCGTGGTGGTGTTTTGGGAAAGGTACTCATTCAGAACTGGTGGGAAGCAGTGGAGCGTGTGTGATGCCCAAGAGTGGGGTGTGTTCAGCATGATTCCCGCGAGGAGTTCCCGACACCAGCTACTGGACGGGTCATTCCCGATTCCTGTGATGTGCATCGATCGGGCTATTGTGAGGATTAGCACGCGATTCAGTTCCTCACTTTCTGCCGAAAAGATTGAAGCAGGCGTCTTGGGCTCAGACAAGTATCGTGAGATTTGAGGTTGAACCTCTGCAGACCCGAGCCCGGTGATGAGTCGAAGAGCTGTAGACTCAACGCAGAGATGGAGCTGCATTTGATTGGTGTGGGGAACTGAGGCCAGGGAGTGGAGATGAGACAGCAACTGGACGCGATAGTGTGGCTGAATGTGATGCATTCTGTAGGAGAACATCTCAAGGAGAGTGTAGAGGATTCCCCAAGCGTGAGATTTAAATACAGTGGGCAGGAGCTGCGTGAGGAAGCCTTTGATGCCCAAAGATTCAATCTCTGTGTAAACCAGGAGTCGAGAGTAAGTCTCCACGAGAGCCGGAGCCATGTTGGACACGGGCATTGCGTTCTTCGACTGCGGATGTTTCATCATGTGAGTGACGATGCTGTGAATCAGCGACATCTTGCTGTGCACCGTTAAGCTGTCCAGGATGACCATTGAGAGGGGAACGGTTGGAACTTGTTGATTTCCGCTTCCGGTTGTGGTGGAACCCTTCTGATTCCCCAAGATCGTGTCCACCAGCGCTGCCATTGGGCGTGAGAAGTAGTCCTGATTGGTGGAGTAGGCGTTGCACAGTAATGCAATCCGGAAGTCCGATCCCATGGTTAGGACCGAAGAACTGGATGGCGTTACCAGATCGGCTAGAAATTCATGATGTTTCTTCAGGGCTTTCGGGATCTGTCGGTGGATGTTGATCTGATCCGTTTGAGCCTTCTTCAGCAAATGAATCCAGATGCAAGTGGGCGCCATCTGGCGAGTGCAGTAGGGTCTGTTGTAGTCAGGAACCTGGAGGGTTTCCCGTTCTGGATACAGGATATCGTAGAGTTTTAGAACTGGCAGGAAATTCGACAAGGGGTTCCGTTGGATGCTTCCGGAGATGAATTGCAGCAGAACCCACATGAGATGGTCTCGGCCCTTTCGCAGTTCTGTTCGAACAGCCAATTTATCGTGGAGCGCCATGACGATGGTGGGAAAGTTAGCGAACTGGAAGAGGACGAAGTAGATGAGTTGGGAGGAGAGATGAAGCCAGAGCCAGTGAACGGAGCTCATTTTGTCGTCGTTGGTTGAGTCAGCGGTCTGGAAGGCTGGTGATGTGGTGTCTTGTTCTGATCGCTCCATGGCAGAGAGGACGAGCCACACGAGTTGCTCCTCCAGAGCCACGCATCGCTGTTTATGCTGCTTCTGCAGATTGAGGATTGAGCAGACCATATCCTTGGAGTAGGGCTGCTCCAGAACGAACCTCAGGAGTCCAGTTTGTGGTTGCAGAAGCTCACTGTCGTACGGCAGAATACCCTTGAGAGTGAACTTCAGGGTATTCCTGTCCAGTCTCCAGGGATTGATCAGGTGATCAGCATAACCGAAGTGCTCAACGATGGGCAACATCGCCGAATGACCGATGATCGTGAGCATCTGAGCCGTGTTTCTGAACTCCTCGACAAAGGTCGCCATCAGTCGCGCCATCTTCCAGTGAGTCTCCGGACATTCGGTCTTTTGGATCTCATTGGCAATGAAGTACGCCGGCAGCAGACATGCGTTCCGATCAAAGATGTACTCAATAATGCTCTCTAATACCAACATCTGCGGCAGAGTGCTGGAGTTGAGGGCTTTAGGGAATGTTTGAGCCTTCTCCCGGCAACCCCTCATTATCTCTCGCACCCCCTTGTAATCGACGCCGCCACTGCCACGACGCGAAGCTATTGAAGACTTGAGGAGATTGAGACTCTCAATCCAGAAATTCTGATTCTGAAACACGAGTTTCTCACATCCCAGAATTTGCTCGCACAGCAGCCTTGCCGGAAGGGCATTCTCCCGCACGAGGAATGAGAGAGTCTCGAGCAGAAGCTTCAATTGACTCAAGTTTGTCTGTGTTGCGGCCTTAATCAAGTACTGCCGAAGGGTACTCTCCTTCTGTTCACTTGTTAGTCCTCCGAAAAGGGTAACTGCCCGGAAGAGGAGATAAGGGATATTATTGGATGAACAAATGGGATAAAATTCAATAACTTGCCTATTTTCTTCTGAAAAGCGTCTGTCTTGTCATCTTCCTCGCCGGGAAAGACATCCTCGTTGGAATCGATTTTCTAGGCGGAAGTAAATACTTTTTGTGAGATCCTTCATTGTTATCTGATGCATTTGGTATTAACTCACCAGGATATCGTCAATTAGGTTCAGGATTTGCGTTTCATTAGACATTTTAACACAAAATTCGACTTGTTTATAAAACAATCAACATTGCCACATTCCACAAATGACTATACTGCTTTTCAATGTAAAGTGAACGGTTGTTGTAAATTACACGTAAATAAAAGAGCACAAGAGTAACCGGGCTTTTGTGTCGAGTTCTGGAATCACAGGGATTTTAAAGCAGGGATTCCTGAATACTTATTCTAATTGGGTGTTATTAAATTTTAGTATGAAACCTGGGATTACTAGCAATACTAAGTTTGGTTCCTAGATAGCCTGAATTTCAACTTACTTGGGTTTGAGTTTATCCAGGAGATTCTTGAGGAGATTAGCGCTTCCCTGAAAATTCACGCATGTGAATCTCTTCGATGTGAGATTGCTGTAGTGAAAAAAGCCCTCCTGGACACTTTCCGCCGATCCACACTTTGTCTTCTCGAATTTATCCTCAAAGACTCCGTTCTCAAACATCTCCTGGAAATGTTTGAGTCTATAAACCTCATCAATTGCGAAATCCTCATGTCTGCCGGCTTTTCGCACTGCATTGATTTGCTGGAAAAACTCCCACATGTCCAGGACATCCGTGTACCTTTTCATGCTGTCGAGATTGAAGAAGGTATTCCAGAAGATGTGACTCTGGTCCAAGTAGCGGGAGCGCCAGTGATAGAGATCAGAAAAGGGCGGGAGGACGAGCTTAGTGTTTCGATATCGTTCATCCTGGCGGAGATTCTTCACGAAAACCGCCATCCGGATGTAGACATCTCGTCTCAAGTTGAATCCCTCGACGGGATTCACATCATACAGGATGTAGGTGATATTTTCTAGGGGTTTCTCGTCAGGACTACAAAAGGCGCCTTTTGCCTCTAGGAACAATTCGATGGGATGGCAAAGGAGTAACTCAAAATTTCCCAAGGAACATTTGAGGCACAGTAGTATGAAAACTAAGGAAAAGAAAAACATATATATGAGAAGGGTTAGTCCTCGATACAGTGACCTAGAAAGGAAGGATACACACCCGGAATTGTAAAACACGTATGAATATTCATTATTTCTCATGGATAAAAATGTCCAAGCGGTTTAGAAAAGAGCTCACTACAACACTATTAGTATCTTATTGGAAAAGTTATTCTATATTTTACATTTCACTGAGGATTTATTGCATTTTAAAGTCGCAAGTCTTTCAACATATCAAGAGAGTAGGAAAGTAATCAAAACAAATATCCCAATCTCAGTTGGACCCGGTCTCAGTGTGAATCTGTAAACATATTGAGTACTAGTAATAAGTATTTTTTGTGTATTAATACACCAAAGTTTGTTCATTCTGAACAATTATATTCTGCCGCTATTGGAAGATCTTCTAAGCCTTTCCAAAACTTGAATTTGGATTGAAAGTTTTCAATCCAACATGGATCGATCACGGACGGAAATCTCCGATTTGTCGGGATTCTTCCGAATAATCGGAGAATGGCCCTGAATTCCAATCGATATTGTTATAGTCAACTTTGGGTTGATGGAAAGCACGCCATGTGATCTCAATCGTTGAGCTTCAACTGGTCGGGTGACGGTGAGGAATATTGCCACAAGGCGGCGCGCACGATGGGAAAGAGTAATTAGTTCTTAGTATGGCGGACACGAAGGCGTGCGCGTGTGTTCATGGCTCCGAGAAAAGGGCAATTTCCCTAAACATTGTTGTTCTACCCCTTCTGGATAACAACAATATCGAATAAAATCGACTGTAAAATGAAATTCTAACCTCAGTTTGTGTTTCTTGGCGATGTACAGGACGCACTGTCGAAGGTTCTGCAGGAGGGAAATGTCTTCTCCTTTTCCTCCCTCAGCTTCTTCCTAACTTCGTAAGTCATTCTTCCATTCTATATTTTTCTACAAGTATTCTTGTTCCTTGTTAGAGGACCCAGAGCGTGGGAGATTGTTGCTTAGGCCCATCAGATCCTCAAGGGAGATAGAAAACTGTCTCCCCTGAGCACTGTGAAAGAGATGGATTTTCATCCACGAGGGAGATCAATTTCTTCATTTAAGCATTGGTTATGTTCATCCTATTGAAATGGTTCTTTCCAATCCCAAAATATAGATTCGGAAATCTCTGAACGATTCAGTACGAAAAATCTGATCAATTTGGTTTCAAAGCTACCGATATTTCAGAATCAACCTATACTTCATGGCGATTTCGATCGATTAATGTTTGAAAATTTCAACCTCTGATTTAGCCGTCCAGATCAGAATTTTCCATTATTATTGCCTCCTCCGATTTTAATAATACAAAGTATTTTTTCACATTTCTCTATATTTTTTTTCTAGTTTCTCTTGAAATGACTTAAAATGATATTTCAAAAACAATTTTTCTCCATTTTTCCGGGAATTCTTAAATTCCCAAAATTTTCTCAGAACTTAAAAATGTATTAATTAAATACTGGGTTAGGTACCTTAGGTGTATTATTTTACACGCAAATGATGAGTGCGTGGTCCAGCCGGGACAGTGCTGAATTGTCAACAAGATACTTTGCTAAGAGACATCTACAGGGTGTTTCCGCGTAAAGGGAAGCAATAAAAGACGATGGGTTTACTTGAAATAAAATTATTTATTTATGTAATCCATAAAGTATAGCATATTACAGATCATCCAGTGTATAGCCTCAAATTATAGTATGATTTCATTTTAAAGAACTTATTCTTTTTACAAATCCAAAAGGGTTTTATGTTATTCAAATTTGACAAACTTTAAAAAAAAATGATGTGAAAATTATAATTATCAATTATACTGGGGCATTTAGAATAAATGCACTTAATTCACTGCCAAAAAAAAGTAAAAGCACGGTTAAATCACACGAGATTCACTTGAAGATAAACCACAAAAAATCTTTCGTAATACACTTTTCAAATCTCCTTTTTTAATTTATATTTTCTTTGAGTTCAATAATTCATTTTTTTCTTTTATTTATATTTCTCCTCTTAAATGTTTTTTTGCATTTAAATATTTTTTTGTTGTTTATATAAACTACAAGATTAATGTATTCTGTATGTACATACAATTAGCAGTTTTCTCTCAGAAAAATTTAATCTATGGAGAAGAAAATGAATGGGTATGTTTTTTATTTATCCAATTTCTGGTTTAACAGTGTTTTATTTTTTTTTCCACAAGAATCCAATGTAAGCCCGTATACACTTCTTGAAGTTTTTTCGCTCTTGCATAGATTTTGGTTAAACATATTTTTTCATTTTATTTATTATTTTTTTCCCACTAAGAAGCCTATATTGGAGCTGTAGTGAAACTTTCTTTCTTGAGGAAAGAATGAACTTTCATTTTTTTTTCTTATTAGTTTTGTTCTTTTTGCAATAAGTAGATTTCATCTGTTGCTGAATTATTTTTTCTTCTTCTTTATCATAGACTTTTTTAAAAAACAGAAATTACATGTTTTCTGACGTTTTCACAGAAAATAAACACCATATTTTGCTTGACAATGCCTAAAGGATTGGGTTTTCATATATTTTTTTCTCTACAAGTTTTTTTTTCAACAGTACTTGTAATTCTTAAATTATTAATTATATACGTAAATTATCTGTTATTTGTTTCATCATTTTTCTTCAATACATATTCGTACCTTTTTTCTTTTCTTAGTACAAATATTTCATGAGAGTAACACCCAGAAAGAAAACTACTCTTTTTTTTAGAAGAGAGAAAGTTATAAGATATGGGGGCGGGGGAGTTTGATGAGGACATTTTTTTTTAGAGGTTGGGGAATGAGGAGAGGAGAGCCGGGAGGGTGACAATTTCATTTCATCAGATTTCTTTTTTATATAAATTATCAAAAAAAAAGGAAGAGTTGAAAAACTCTGAATGAAATCAGTCTTAAATCTAATCTCACGAATTCTTGCTTGGATCTCTTCTAATATAGAAAAGAATGTAAGGTTTGCAGTCAGCAACAGCGGACGGCGGCACTTCTTTCACTGTATGGTCATTAAAATGCAACCAAGTGCCATTGTTGATAGCAAATGAGGTATAGTGGCCGCAGCTTGATCTGTAAATCACAAGAATAGTTGGAATTTTACTTTCGAGTAACAATAACAGAAAAAAAATATAAAACACTCACCCATTTCCATGATGTACAATAACGGCTGCGAGATCGTAAACGTTGTTAGAGGAGTTTGAACGTCTCGTTTCTGGACCGTTGTTGAGAACAAATTGAGACATGTCCAGTGAATTGATGGGAAATGAAATTCTTAAGTCAATTTTTGTTCTGTAAAAGAAAAGAACGTTACATTTTGTCTAAAGACGCCATCTTGTGAAAAAAAAACTCATCCACCTAAAAAAGTTGCTCCATCGAAATCTCTTGATATGGAGACACAGAACATTGGGAAGTCGACGGATCCAAAACCGCTTCGTTGATTTCTGTTTGCATTTACACGAACTGCAGTAATACAATTCAGTTTCAGCGAGCTCTTCAATCTGTCAAACATATAGAAAGATTCAGTATAGTTGAGGTTATGTTTTCAACTCTTTTCAGATTCCCTCACTTCAGTGAAACTTGACAAGCAGTCTGAAATGTTGCACACCGGTTGATTGTCCTCATCGCACTCCTTGTAGAACTTCTCTGGAATGTCTAGCGAGAGATCGAGAAAGGGATCGTGTTTTTTGCTCTCCATACCGCAAATCAGGCAGCGCACTTCACTCTGAAGTGTCCCCCCGAAAACACTCGTCACAATGGAGCTGCGCCCCTTGAAGATGCCCGTTGAGCTGCTCTCTGTGGCCGTAATTGTGTGACACTTCACAACTGTCGGTGGCTTTCCGGTGACAACAACGCCATCTGGCAGTGTGATCTGCTGCAGTTCCGTGTGCAAACGATCCAACATGTATCGAAGGAACTCATGAGCGTCATGCTGTCGATGACCACGAAACTGTGGCACGACTTTCCATATCACGAGGAAGAGACACTCAGGTGAGATGGCCTTGGAGCCATCACCGCCCTGACTGAGATTGAGCAGCACCTTCCGGAGCTCCTCCACCACATTTGCATCGTCAACGTTCTCCTTGAGGCTGCGGGAATGGTAGAAGCGCTTCTGCTTGGCCGTCTCAATGGCGGGCAGAGCGGAGAAGTAGCAACTAAACTCATGGATGTTGCTCAACGACTGCAGTACGGAATTCATGAAGCAGGTGTTGCCCAAATTGCGCAACCCCACCACCTTTCGGAGGGATTTTCGTTTAGCATTTTCACTACTATCACTGGAGATGGTGCGCTTTCGCGGACGAAGTTTTCTACCCAGCGGCATCTCTTCCCACCCCGAATCACTCGACGACGAGGTGCTGATCAACTCCTGTTGATACTTTCCTCCAGACGCCGGATCATCAACCCCAGATGACGTGGAGGATGATGAAGATGTTGTTGTGGATGTCTCAGATGCCGAATCATCATCCTTGCTGCTCAACTCCTGACGCAACGCATCGAGACGCATCTCTTTTGTGTCATTCACGATGAAATCGTCACATTTGTAGCAGAATACGGAGTAATTCATCGTACTAATGCAGATCTTGTGATCACTACGGGATGATGAGTGCTTCAGGGCGTGACAATTCTCGTAGCGACCACAAAGAACGGTGCCACAGTTGAGACACATCCAGTTCTCCTTCATGGAGGCGCATTCTGAGAACGAGCAAAAATACTTAAGTAAGTTCCCCATTAAAACGCAGCTAACTGGTAGTATGGGAGTCTAACTATTTTTGTTTTTGATTTGCAGGTCAAGGACGACTTGTGGAACAACTTGTGGAAGATTTTTTGGTCCTTCGAGCCGAATTGATCAATTTACAAAGCCTCTCACTCTTTCTCTCGTAAGACACCACGAGAGAGAGAGTGAGAGATTTTGTGCAAAATACTTTGCACTAACTTCTATTGTGCGCTGAGCATAACCCTCACAAGCAAACCTAGGTCAAGTTTAGTGGAAAATTTAGGAAGAGACTTAGTCAATGAGTCAGCATATGAGGTAAGTAAAAATGTGATAACTAAGGTAAGTACAGTATAGATAAAACCAAAGTCAAAGCAGAAACGCAGATAGTTTGTCCAGGTAAGAAATTAAAAGGAATGTCTTGTGACAACGAGGTCATATTTCAGCGTCCCTACAATTGATTTTATATGCATCTTGCCTAGACATTACGCCCGGGAAGAGAGCCAGTTGCATAGAGGGAGTTCGACTCTGTTGGTCAGAGTGCGTCTCACTTGGACGAGGTGCTGTACAAGGGCAAGGTACACAGAATGAGCGAGTTTTTCTCTTGACGTGCGCGAGAGTGTGAATGAAATAGGGAGCGAGTGAAAGAGTGAATGGGATTTGGCATCTTTCTCACTCTGCTGCGTCGTCGCACAAACAAATCCCCCTCCGCGATGGATAAAAACGCCACAACGATGAACACAGCAACTGAGCTTCTCAGTCTCGCAGGAGCACCTCATGCAAGATGATGGAACCGATTGTTGGATTGTCGTCTCCAGAATGAGCTTTTTTTTCTCTTCCTGGACAACAGCTGAATGCCACTGAGGATGGCGGCTCTGCGAATGCCCATTTTGCACACACAAGACTACAATGTATACGACCACGATGACTGGAGCGGGGGATTCATGTAGACGATGGCGAGAATGTGATGGTGTTCGAGAGAGAACAAAGAAATGGACGACGTCACGCAATTGACAAGCAATCGCCAAGCATTTTCTAACCGTTTCCTCATAGAGAAATTCTAAGCATTCCCCAGAAATTGTGATCAAGTAAGGATCTGGTCAAGGACTTGGCGGGGATAGCTTGAATAATGATGGAGCTGTAGATGGCAGTGATGTGCCAGTATGAGGGCGCAGGCAGCTGGGCGCCTAAGAATCTGTTTGATATTGAGGGTGAAAAAAAAGCAGCACCATCGAAGAAATGGCAGACTACGTGGAATTAATCATGGCAGAGACATAATGTATGGTGCGGCCAGAAAATGGGAGAGAACGTGGCCCAACCACAGATGTATTGATTTTCAATAGACAATCAACGCGCGGAGTTTTCTCACCCAAAAGATGAACAGACGACCAAATGAGGGAGTGCGACAGAGAGGTGAATCGTCGCAGAAGAACAATTTTCACAGAACGATTAATTGCATTGGAGAGAATGTTGTAAAAAAGCCTTCCACGAAATCTATAATGCAACTCCCAAAGGGGGAGAGGGGGAGGAAAAGGTGAGGACTCGCGGGTCCTCAGGTATGACCATCTATGTGGGGAAGGTAATACATTGTCCCGGACGGAAGGGTGTATGAATGGACTGGAGGGGCATCTTATGTTCTCTCTTTTTTTTCACTTTACCTAAACATCGCCATGTCTTGGACGATGAAGTGGCTGCTGATATTTCGATTTTTGTTTTCCTAACAAAGTCCCGATTTATCTTAACAAATTCTTCATTGAGATGAGGGCATTCCATTGTATTCACCACGCACTTTGCAACACACTTTCCTTGGGGGGGGGTTAAATAAATTCACACAGGGCCAAAAAATCACTAGTTTATGTGATTTTTTTCTCTCCACAAAAACACGACGTTTCACGAGGTGGGGTGGGGGATTGGGGGCCACTCTTTTCACGCCAATCACACAAACTTCACAAACACTGGTAGCTCAAATTGCTGCTCTCCCGTCCGTCTCCTCAGCTTTTCTCCTCAAATTGAGATTTTCACGTGAAATTTTCTGACTCTTCACTTCACACCACTCTTCTTTCTCTACGGGATTCCCTTTTTCGAGGAGAAGAACTCACAGCTTTTTGTACAATATCAATCTCACAGCATGTCTGTGTCACTTTTTCGCCCCACGTCGCAACTGACATATGGCGGCAATACCAGCGAAATGTGACTTGAGCACGTTTTGCCTGTGTGCGTTTTAGTTGATAGGAAGACAGCGGAGAGAATGCAGGTGGCTTGCATAATCTCTTTGGCAAAAGTAATAATAAGAAATTTAGAAGTCTAGGTGAGAAAATATGGACAAAAATAGCATCGAGCGTGTAAATAGGTGTGCAAAGTCTGTGCTAGAATTCTCTGGGAAACCCCTATAAGTTCTTTGCGCTCTGTGGGTGATTCATAATTAAATCGAAAATGAAGATTCGTCTGTGAAATTGTAGTGAAATCACTGTTAAATATTTCCAAGGTGATTTCCCGTCCCTCTGTCTCTATCCTGTGATGAATTGTGTTTCCTAGTGATCTTCTAGCTGTGCGGTAAAAAAGAATGAGATTTGACGCCTGTTCACGTTGGAAGGCTGGCAATGGTCAGATCTTTCACTGTCGGAACACAATGGGCGTCTGTGGTCTACTCTTCCTCCTCTTCCTCTACATCCTCTGGACATCATCGGCAGGTAATTAATTTAACTCCACCAGGTATAGTTAGGCCGATAATTATAATAGGAAATAATCACGTACTGCGGACACGCGTGTTATGCAGACACAATGTGTAGGTCGGGTATGTTTAATCACTGCCGCGTGCACAGAAAACGCTAACCAGCTATTACAGTTTTGACTCATGAATAATATATTTGGAGGAGGCTTTATCTACCCAGAAATTCATTATCAAAATTCATATGACTCGTTGAGAAGGTCTCGTGGTCAGTGGCTTTGATAGCGAAGTCTATTGATAGAATTAAAAGTCAATTTGCTTTGGGTATGGATTGATGTTACCAGAGGTCAATTAATGTGTGAAGAAAACTGACCAATTTTAGCTACACCAATTGAGACCATCAATTTACAAAAGTTATTTTAATTTACACAAAAAATTCTAATCTATAGAAAAAAGCTAGTATTACGTCAGCCATATTGCTAATGATTGCTGTTGTAGTGTTTCCACTGACAATATAAGTTATACTTCAGGGTAAAAGTAATTTGCATTTGATGATTATAAAACAGTACTTATCTGGAGAGCAGAGCTTATCAATCTCATCAAATAACATTAAAATAAATTAATAGTAAGACCTCGAAAGCTTCTGAACTGGCCAAGGTCCACCCTATTATTATTAAGCTGACTAGAAATTATTACCTCTAAAATTACAATTTGTTAATAATTTTTCCCCAAATTATATATCAATCTTTTTCACGCCCGAAATATTTACTGAAATAAGGACTTTCACAAACAAAGGATATCCATTAAATCTCCTCGGTGCCACTTAAGCTTCAATTGTGATGATAAATGATGTTCCTTCCCATAATGTTTGTCCTCATGATTAAATATTGACGCACATTTATCAAAATTCTAACTTTTTATTCTTGTTGAATTTATGATGTGGAAAATATCGATTAAACCAACGTCAACGTTGGACAGTATAATTTCCTAGATGTTTGCATAAAAGTATGTCAATGAGAGGAAATCACAAATCATCAATTATTCATAAGCGTATAATTTGAAAGAGTCCCCTAATGGGCCTCATGATGGGATTCGTTATTCCAAGAAGGACAAGACGATAATTTTTGAAAGAAATTTTCAAAGACAGTCAAATGTAAAATCGACTTCATTCACTGATGGCATGTGAAAATGATTAGGTTTGAAAAGGCTGAAATTGATTGATCAATGCACAATTAATTGCATGTAATATCATAAGTGAGTAGGTGTTTTCTGAAAACACCTTTCCCTTTCGCTGGGGGAAATGTTGAAAAATTGAAGGAAAAAATAATGGGGGAGTCGAGAAATTTTTCCTAGAAAGTAATTAGGTATTGAGTCGTAATATTCACACCTTTTTCCTATTGATTTTTCGCGTGGCCTCAATTTGTCCCCTTATTAATTATTGCTTTTCCCCAAAAAAATAAAAACCATTTGCGAAAGCGAAAACATTGCAATTTGTTCTCTTGTAGGTGTGAAAATATATGAAGCGGTCTCAGAGAGCGAAAGCATGTTCATTTGCAATGTGAACCTGCAGGATAATCGCAAATTTAGCGAAAGCGTCTCAACATGGCCCACAATATACTTTGTAACACCGACTTACCCGAGACGGGAGCAAATTGCGGAGCTCATCAGGCTGGGGCAGACACTGATGCACATCCCCAACTTGCACTGGATCGTGGCTGATGATGTGGATGTCTGTAATAGTTATCTGGACTTTATCCTTAACGATTTTGGTGAGTCGATGATGAATTTCTGTGAAAGAGACAAATTTTGCATTGTTTATTAAAAAGAAATGCCAAGTTTAGACTTGGCGGAGTGCCACGACACGTTGCGTTTAAAGAAGAGGCAATTTAGTGGGATGATAACGTATATTGCTTTTTACCGAATGGGTTTGATGAAATTCTAAAAAAAAAATCCAAGAACTAATTGATGAGTTTAAGAAGACGAGTAAAACCATTGAAAAGACAGTTCGGAACCTTTGATGGAGTTAAGACTCGTAAATAACTTTCGGTTTGAAATTGGTTTAAACCCGGTTCAAGTTTAAACCGGTATAGGATTGTAGGAAATTCAAGACTTTTCCAATGAGTACCCACATGATTGGATTAACACTCAAGAACAAATTCAGGTTTAATTCTAAACCCGGTTTAATTTTAAATTTGGTTTAATTTTAAACCCGGTTTCATTTTAAACTCGGTTTAAAATTAATTACAGTTCAATTTTCAATTTCAATTTATTTTGCCACCCTAAATACCCCAAATTAAATTTAGAATTAAACCGGGTTTAAAATTAAACCTGGTTTAATTTTGAACCCGGTTTATTTTTAAACCCGATTTAATTTTAAACCCGGTTTAATTTTAAACCCGGTTAATTTTTGTTCGTGTGTGGAAACTATTTTTAGTGGAATTTTACAGATTCCACTATTGCTGTGGTCACAAAGTTCCAAAGTCATGAGACCGGTCTGAGATAGCCATAGGGGGATGTTGTGGGTCTCACTGATCACGAAAAAGTTGGTGGCCAAAAATTGATTTTTTCCGGCCGGTCGTCCGTCCGGTCATCCGCCGGAGAATTGTTATAGCGAGAGAACCGTTATAGATAGAGATTTGCGGTTTTCGGCAAAGGTACATAAGTGGGGGTAAATTACAAGATGGCGCTATAGTCAACTTACCCCACCCCCTCCATCCGCCATTTTGAATAGTGTTGAAATATTATTTTTATGATACCTCGGGAAAAAAACTGATCTATTTTTTGAAATTTTAATATGTTGTAGCCTAGGCCTAGACCTTTCCAACAGGGTATTATACAAGTTTCTAAAGATTCCTGAAGCTGAGACAAACCGGTATTAATATTGAATTTTATATTGGTTATATCTTCCGTTCTATGAGTCCGATCTTGATCATAAGGTGCTTTTTGGGTATGTCTCGGAAAATGCTGAAATTCTTCACCGCCCTTACCGTGCGGATGCACGGTAAGGGCGGGAATTCGGAGAAGAATCGAATAAATCAATCATGATCTTCAGAACATTGGAAGTTCATCCGACCACCGCTAGTGGCGCTAAAGTTAACAAGTAATTTTCGAAAATTCAAAGACGTATATCTCCGAAAAAACTGATCAATTTTCTTGGTATAATCTGTAAGAATTTTAGTTACACAAAATTAACACCATCCCGCTCGAAATGGTTTGTTTGACACATTAGAATCTTATAGAAACACGTTTTAATTTCGAAAACATAATTTTAAATTTATAAAAAATTATTCTGAACTTTCAGAAATCTATTGCTAAATTTCTTTTCAGTTTATTCTTTGGTTGTGAGAAACAATAAATTTTTAACAACTCCTAAAATAAGAATTTAGGAATTTTCTTATACTAAAACTGATTTTAGACATTTTTTCGTTCATGCTCTCCAGGAATGCCTTATACCCACATTGCAAGCCCCATGCCTGACATCTACCGCAGTCGGAGCACTATTCCGCGAGGTGTGGCGAATCGTCGTGCTGCCCTTGCATGGATTCGCAACAACAACATCCGATCGGGTGTCCTATACTTTGGCGATGACGACAACACCTTCAGCTTGCGCCTTTTCTCTGAGATTCGCTTCACGAAGCGCGTCTCGATGTTTCCCGTGGGTCTGATTGGGAAATACGCCGTGAGTGCTCCGGTGGTGAAGAATGGCCGCGTGGTGGGCTTCTTCGATTCTTGGCCGGCCAAGAGGGAGTGGCCCGTGGATATGGCGGGTTTCGCCGTGAATTTAGAATATCTGGCGCAGCATCCCAACGCCACAATGCCTTACAAAGCGGGCTACGAGGAGGATGAGTTCCTCAAGAGCATTAAACTGAAGATGGAACTTATTGAGCCGAAGGCGAACAATTGCACAGAGATTTTTGTATGGCACACACAGACGACAAAAGTCAAGGCTCCGGTCATTAAGATCGACGATCACACACTGGAGTCTGATAAGACGAGCCTAGGCCCACTCCTGAAACACCTGGACGCCATGGGGATCAGTCACACGAGTTCAACATCAGGTGAGAAGATATTTTTTATTGTCTGATTTGTTATTTGGTAATTAAAGATGGATTATTTTCTTACTCTTTTATTACCGCGCTCTCGACCAAATAGGAGTGAAGGCAGAAATCATTAAGAATGGTAAAATGAAGTCTGTTTCAACGCTATTTTGAGAAAGCCATGGAGAGCACCAATTAATATTCCTATCTATTAATACTCGCGCGAGAATATCCAAGCAATTTCTGGGCGAGAGATTCACACTAAACACAGGAAATATTCATTCTTCTAATCTCACGGCGTAAACATGGCTTTTTTGTTTAATTGCGAGACGAAAGGTGTGTTTTGGCCAAAAATGATTTCACCAGAAAAGAGGCGCGCAGCGGAGAAAATATTCACTGGAGAAAAATTCAAAGACTTGTACATCACCGACTTCGTAGATTAGGATCACCTTATACAGTACTTATCAGATAATTTATAGGTTTAACGTATTTAGTCGACAGGAAGCACAATAAGTCATAGATAAGAGCGCTTTGCGAGACGAATGCTTAAAATATGAATTAGAGAAAGGGGAGCATTTGACTGGAATATCTGGAAAGAATTGTAAAAAATATTCTGAATATATTTTAAAATCCTTTAAGTCAAATGCTCCTTGATAACTTTTTGAAATAGGAACGAACGGGTTTATTTTCTTCTTCTTTGCAAGCAAATTGTTCCTTCAGCTTCATTTAATGCTTTGTATTTATAAATCTTATGAGATTATTATGATAACTTTTCAAGGAATATTTAAACAGAAAACAATGTTTCCCTAAACATTAGCATTGGCAATGTATATATTTGAAAAGTCATCTTTCGCTGTGCATTACATTTATTCAACTTTATTCATTTTCTAACCCTTTATTCATAATTTTTTGTTAGATAAGATAGACAGCGTACACAAATATTCAAGAATATTTGAATAAAATCACTGTGATATTATTTTAAAGAGAGAATTTTATATCAATCTGGCAGAAAATTAAATTTTTGTAGTGCTTCGAAGAACAAAAAGAAAATAAAGAGAATTAGTAATGTTAGATTAGTTTTAGTTGTTGTAAATTCTCCTTTGAAGATTATGTGATTGAGTTGCGTTATAAATTAATTAAAAATTTATTTACTTAATAAAAAACATATCTTTTTAAAATCAATAAACTCAATTTAGTTACATAGTTGATATAGAATGAACAAATTCTGTAGAACATTTCTTTGGGCACCATTAAAAATTCAAAAAGCAAATATAACGAAATAGTCTTCCTTAAATTTATAAGATTGAATTGCAAAGAACAAGATGTTAGTCATATTTAATGCGCTTTTCATCAATTAAAAAGATCACAGGTCACGACATTGAAGAAATCAATCAGTTTTTTTAATCGAACAAATATAAATAAAAAATGTAAAATAAGAATGGAATGCAAATTGATTTATTAAAACCGATGCTTTAAAAAAATCTCAAGTCTTTTCTTTTCTCCCTGTCTCTCCCCCTTCAAGTATATTTCAATTAAAACACGATAGTGTGTGAAGCCAGTGAATTGAAATGAATTGAAAATATTGCCGGTATCAAGTGCAATACAGACAGTTCAAAAGTCTCAATTGATAATTCTGCGATTGGAAATAGTGGCTGTGAGAATTTTTTTCCAACACTCTGTGCGTCTCTCTGATTCATCAATGTTCGGCTGGTGCTTAGGTTGATGCGAGGAATGTTTTTATGCTGTATCGTTGGAACTCGGTCAGAAAATGAGATGATCTTTAACCCCGAAATCCCTGATAACGCTCAATTATCGGGGATGTTACACAGAAATCTCTCGAAAGTGTCTTCAGTTTGTGTTCATCTTCTGGATTTAGCAGTTCAATTTCTACAGAAATATTTATTTCGAGTAAGTAAAACCAGGCAGGAAGTGCGAGGAATCCTCAAAAAAGGACGAAATTGAATAAAAATCGAACACTTTTGAGTGATTTGGTGCTTTAAAAAACCTTTTCTTTCAGTAAAAAGTGATGAAAAGCCTTGAAAAGTGTAAAATACTGAGAGATAAAAAAGTTCTGTGAAAAATATTCAACTTCCTTATTGGATTCAGTGTTACAAAGGATTAATTTAAGTGTTTAAGAAGATTATTTAGTGGTTAAAAAGCGATATATTTATAAGACTGATAAGAGTTTGCATAATTCTGCTAAGTAATGCTGGGGTCATACGAGTTGAACGCTTGAAGTCTTGAAGTATTAGGGACGTTCACTGTGTTGCTTTACTTAACACTTCAATGATCAAATGAAAATTTTTTATTGTCAATTGTATCGGATGTTTCACTCACTCTTATTGCTGTCTATATCTACTTTCTCGCTTTAATTGACAGTTAATTGACATTTCCTTAAAGAACTGTTGAGTATTTTGCGTTTACTTTAGCATATGTCAAAAATCTGTCAAACAGAGCGAGAGAGAAGATTTTGACATCAATAAGAGTGAGTGAGAAATCCGATTGTTTGACATTTCAAAATCGGCGCTTGACATTTAAGTGTTAAAAGCTTAAAAAACAGTTTAATTTTAGAAAATACGAAATAATTTTACAATTTTTTAAATTATTTGTAAAGTTTTCATCTTAAATTTTACAAAGATTTTTCCAACGATTAAGGGAATTATGATTTTGATCAATTCAAATTTAAAATTAACTGATCTTGAATCGGTCCCATCTACACGATTCTCAAACATTAAGCCATATGCGACTGATAATAATTTATGAATAAATCAAAATTGAGAGTGGAAAATATGAGAAGTTCCTTATCAATGAGAGTCCAATGAATTGATTGTCGTCACATTTCTGTAAATATGCTAATCGCATTCCTGTGACACAGCAGTATAAATATTACTCTTATCAATGACCTTCTTATCTGGCTTCTCACTTTTTCCTCGAACATCACGCGATGGGGGCCAGACCAAGCAGAGTGTCGATGATAAAGTCATTGCATCGGCGCTTTGATAACGGATTAAATGCCAATAGTAGTAAATGATATACATATGTATGCATTATTGCTCTATGAATGAACGTAGAAATGTGATGCTTCACTGTTATCAGAGCGGGATAAAGAGTGAGGCAAAAAAAAAACATAACAAAACGTGCTTCAGTGTATTAGCGTTCTTGAGCTGTGTGTCTCCCTCAATAAAAAAAACTCTCCCCCTTCGCGTCAATGAATAAAAGAGCGCGACGATTTCAATAAAATGTGCCGGTTGTGTTTTACAAATCAGTGTCATTGGGAACATCGGACGGATTCGCAATGGAATATTTCGCAGTAACACCAACACTTTCCCTTCCAGGCTATCACGAGTGCTCACGACGTGACTGATTCAGAGATTTTGGTGGACAATGATTGAGAATTCACGGTGATAAGGAGTTTTTTTGTTTCCCTCAAAAAGATTCAAAGAGATGCCGCGAGTGATGAATTCACTGGGAATAATAGTGATTAACTGTCTCATTCTTCTCACACTATCCGGATACGTGAGCGGGAGACGCAGTGAGTTGTTATCAGTATTTCTAAGTCTCTTTAGTGTTAAGAGGGATTTTTCTATCATTGAAGATCCCCTCAAGGATCCCGCCATCTGCGGGCGGCCAGAATGTGATGACTCCAACTGGAAGTTCACGTATCAACCCAACACAATCTATCGCTACGACTATTCACTGCATGTGAGGACGCAATTTGTCGGCAGCGGTGAGAACACCTCAGATGTGCATATGGTGGGGGGCGTTGAGGTGGTGTTCCCCAAAAAATGTGAAGGTCTCCTGAGAGTTCTCTCACTGGAGGTGAGAGATCGCCTTCCTCAGCAATCATCATCAGAGAACAAGAATTCCGATGAATTCATCGAGGAGGACTATGAAGAGTCTGAGGAGATTGAATTGCATCCCAGGAGCTATGAACTGGCTGAAGAGGTCAGCAAGAATGAGCTGAGATTCTCCTTCCAGGATGGCCTAATCGCCGAAATCTGCCCCAACGACAGTGAACCGAGTTGGGTACTCAATCTCAAGAGAGGAATCCTATCAGCTCTCCAGAACACCATGACGCGATTCGACATTGACCATCATGGGATGGAGACTGATGTCTCGGGGAAGTGCGAGGTGAAATATGTGCTGGAGGGATCTGAAGAAACTAGTCTCATCATCCGAAAGACAAAGAACACCGAATCCTGCAGGAATCGCTACAAAACCCACTCAATCCTCCAGACAACCTCCTACGAACATCGCAGGGATTACTCAGCCTGGCCCATCCTTCAAACAGAGAGCTACTGCAATGTAAAATACTTCCTAGATTATCCTAAAATCAAGTTCTAATCCCACAATATTTTTTTCTTCTTCAGATTTCTGTTGATCATTCCATCTACAACAACGTCAAGTGCTACGAGAGACATCAACTGGTTCCCTTCTCCAACAATCAATCGGGAGCAGTAACTGAGTCCACCCTGCATCTCAAACTGAACGACGAAGTGGAGATAGATTACTCCGTGGATGATGATTTTCTGCCCATCACCCTGAGATCTTCCCTCCTCTTCGATCACTTGCCATCGGCAAAGCCCACTCACGGTGAGATTAAAGCCTCCCGGGAGTACCTGAAGCAGATGTGCAAACTGGGCTTCCCTGACATTCAACGAGACTTCCCAGATGTTCTCATGAAGTTCCTCTCCAACGCCCGGCTTCTCACCTACAACGCTTTGCAGCAACTTCTGGCACGAGCCGGGAGTATTTGTGACAATGGGAAGAATCACGTGCTGGACAGTCTTCCGTTCATCGGAAGCACAGCTGCTGTCCTGCTGATGCGCGATCAGATCGTGAGGAATGCAATAGACATTCAAGTGGCGGAGAATTGGATCTCCTCAATAGCCTACATCGCCCATCCGGATGAGGATGTCGTGGGAGCAATGGTGACGCTCATTGAGCATGGAAAGCAAGTGAGGAATCCCAGTTATGTCCTCGCTGCCACAGCGGTGGTTCACAGCTTCTGCAAGCACCATCAAGAGTGCGGAACGAGTGAGAATGTGAAGAAGGTGGTGGAGCTTCTGGAGCAAGAAGTGATGAGCGGGATGAATCAGGCGGTTCACACACGCAAAACGAGAGAGGATCTCCTAGTGGCACTCAAGGGACTGGGAAACATTGGAGTGATCAGTGATCACTTTGAGGAAGTGCTAGAGGAGCTAATTGAGGATCAGACAATCCCGGTGGAAGTGCGTCTTCAGGGAATCTACGTCTTCAGGCGGCTCGATTGCTATAAGAGCAAGTAAGAGAAATTCTTTACAGAATCACATCCTTTTCCTCAAACTATCAACTTATCTTTTCCTTTCAGAGACTACTTCCTGAACACTTATGGGAATTTCACTGAACAATCAGAGATCAGGATAGCAGCTTATCTACAATCAATGAAGTGTCCTGACTACCAATCAATTGAGTTCATCAGAGACGTTCTCGTGCGAGAGGAAGTTAATCAGGTGGGATCATTTGTCTGGTCTCATCTCACGAACTTAGCCAAATCCTCCTCCCCAGTCCGAGTGGAAGCTCAAGGACTCATCGTTGATGGAGATTTAGGCACCAAATACAAGCTGGACATCAGGAAATTCTCCAGGAACTTTGAACACAGTGTCTTCTTCAATGAGTACAATCTTGGAGCAAATGTTGATAGCAATTTAATCTTCGGAACTGACTCCTACCTGCCCAGAACAATGGCTCTCAACATCACCACTGATCTCTTCGGGGAGAGCGTAAATTTGCTTGAGATCTCAGCGAGAACTGAAGGATTTGAGCACTACTTGGAGACCATCTTCGGACCTAAGGGTCCTTTGAACACTGAGAAATTCAGGGAGAAATTTAGCTTCCTGGGGAACTACTGGAAGGACTCATCAATCAGCTCAGAAGAGGATGATGTTAACTTCGAGAGACTCAACATGAAAGTTAAACGCGATTCCGAGGGTGGCGAAGATGATTCCGATGAAGCTGACGATATCAGAAGCAAGCGAGAAGTTGACCATAAAGATGAATTGGAGACATCCGTTAGCGATCTGGGCTACAAGTTGAAGTACAAATTCAACGAACCTAAGGCTTCTTTCGGGCTCAAAGTCTTCGGAAATGATCTCAAATACCACACAGTCGAGGGATTCGGTGAAGTGGCGCATGCAGCAGCCAAGCTGAACCCCATGAAGTACATCACGGATTTGCTGAGCGGTCGCGAAATCACTTACACGAAATCGGGCGTTTTCCTGGACGTTTCCTACGAAGTGCCAATGAGTTCTGGCGTTCCACTCTCTCTAACAGCCCAGGGAGCCTCATCGATTGACATGAGGATGTCAGGATTGCTCCGTGGAGCAGATTTCGTCCGAACGAAACATTTCAACATCGAAGGACGCGTGAAACCCAGTGTCTCCGTGGATATCATCACGTCAATGCAAGCTGATCTCTTCTACGCCAACACAGGCATCAAAGTCAAGAGCAATCTCTACTCCAGCTCATCCGTGGAAGCGAAATTGAAGGTGAGAGGAACCAAACTTATCTCGCTGCAGTTGAGCATCCCCCAAAATCGCAGTGACATCTTCAGCGCCCGATCGGAACTCTTGGTCATCAAGCATGATCAAGTGATTCCTCAGCGTGGCATTGAGAAGCGCTACACGAATCAAACTTGCACCTGGCCAGTGGTGGATAGAGCTATTGGGCTGAAATTGTGCACAGAATACAGTTTGCCGGACACCAGTAACTCTTCAGGATTGCCCAATTTCTTCTTCACCGGCCCCATAAAGGTCGACATTCACGTGGACAAAGCCGATCCGACAGCCAAGATATTCCTCTTTGAGTTCCGCTATGAGACCAGCGGCAACGGCTCGGTGGGATCTTTTGTGTTTGAAACTCCAGGATCGGCAATTCCGAGAATTTTCAGCGCCAATCTCACCACCAGTGATGAGGAGAACACATTAACAATGTCCTTTAAGAATGCAGCAACATCTTACGCCGCCGTAGGAACGTACAAGAATACAGAGAATGAAAAGAATCTTGAAGTTTATCTGGACATAAACGGTCAGAAGAGTTTATCGCTGGAAATGGGCTACAACAGATCGGAAATCAAAAACGGTTTCATGTACTACCCAACCTTCTTCCTCACCGTTAACAATGATAAGATAGCAGGACTTGGTGGAATGTTGAAGCTGACCAACAAGAAGGACGTTTCACAATGGGATGTTAATCTTGTCTTTGAGACGAAACGACTTCAAGCCAGATTGTCAGGATACATAACTCAGACTGAAGCATCTGTATCCACTAAACTGGCAATGGAGTATCGCTTCCTGGATCAGAAGGTCGAGAGAGTGGAGTTTCAGGGAGATATTGCGAACAGGAGTCAAAAAGCCAGGACAGACTATCAAGGATCAGCCAAGCTAAAGACAACAGCTTACGAAAAGTACAACTTCGCTAGTAATATGAAGTACGTATCCGCGATGGGACATGCAGAATGGCGGTTGAATTTCAACAATGCCAAGGATCTCGTGAATCCTGATTACAATCTAGGAGTTCGAGTGATTTTCGCGAGATTCCATCATCTGGAAAACGGCAGAACAACAGCTTCCATCGAACTAACGCGTCCCATTTCAAAGACCGATCTCAAATTCATGATAAAGTATGAGGAGAAGGCAAAGAATGGTTCTGAACATAACATACTGGTTCTGGCCAGATACGCTCCTCAGAAAGAGATCACTGGAGTCCTGTCACTCCTTTTTCCACGCAGACAACTCTTTGCCGTTGACGCTGCTCTAAACTTAACAGTACCGGCCTTTGATTCTTGCACAGTAAACCTGAAACTGTTTGAAAAAGCCAGGAAGGAGTACAATATTGACTTTAAGGGAACCTGGTTCTCTGGTCACTCAATGACCGCTCTCGGGAAGTACGAGGATCGCAGTTCAGCCATTAAAACATTCCATCACATAAAGCTCAGCATTCAGAGTCCCTCCTTCCAGGACACCCTCGTCGACGCCCGTTACTCTCGAGATGAATACGAAGTAGTGTTGGATTCTCAAGTGGATTACGGAGGTCAACCCTACGGATTGAGCTTGAAGTATTCAGAAATATCCCCTTACGAGACCTACACCAACATGGAAGTGAAGTGGAGGGACAAACTCTACTGGATGTCAGCCAATATGACCTCCCAGCAACCTAAGCAACTCATCGTGGAGATCCACCTAGACAAATATCGCGACATCCATGTGATCCTCCGCTGCTTGTCCAATGAGCTGAAGAAAGAGGCAGGAATTGAGGTGAAATGGGACGCTAATCGCGATCCAACGCAGAAATTAGCCATCTTTGGGGAGTTCAACACTCCAAAAATGAAATTCTACGACGGAAGATTCGTCATTGCCTATCCCGAAAGGACATTCAGTGGCACTTTCGACTACAAATCCGAAGATGCAATAACTAAGGCAAATGCTCGTCTTGGATGGAGTTCCTACGAGGCTATTGAGTTGCGCTACGAGAGCGGAAATCTTCCAGGACCAGTAAAGGACATCTGGACGACAATCATCATCAACACGCCGTTTGATGGATGGAAGCAGAACTCAATCAACACTGGATTGCATTACAACAACAATCTCCTCCTGTTGAATGGTAGTGTTGTTTGGGGAGAAAACTACTTGGGAGCTGAATTTATGGGTGACTACGAGATTAAGGATCCCGTATTCGGATGTGAATTCCGGACAGCCCTTAACAGCTCAATAGCCATCATGCCAACGTTCAACATCCACTTTAAGCATCGCCACGACGACAAAAAAGTCGATACGGACGCATCGGTGAAACACACAGCCTACAATGAAACCACTCAGATCTACTCCATCAAATCCGCCTGGCAGTTTGATGTGAATGCCGAATACCAGAATGTATCTGGCTCAGTGGCTTTCAGGAGTCCCTTTGAAAATTACACTTCAGGAGCTCTTGTGACCAAATTCTCCCTCAACGACAAACGACAGCTCAAGGGAGCAGCAGATCTGGATCTTGAGGAAAAGAAATTCACATTGTCCGTTCAGGGACACATCAAGAAGATCACAGACAATATGCTTGTGGTGAACGTGACGACTCCAATTGAGAGATTCAGGAACATTGTGGGCAGATTCGGCATCAATGAGAGAAACAGACACATTGTAGCGGAAGTTAGAGCTCCCAAGGACTCTCTGGGAGTTGAACTCCTATTCCTGGTGAATTCTTTCACTAACTTCGACATCAAATTCCACCTGGCGACCCCATTGGAGGCCTTTGAGAAGGTTCTACTAATAGGACTCATGCAGAACGATCAGGTTGATTTCCGTGGAGGATGGAACAAGGTGGTGCTGGGATTTGTGGGTGTCTGGAGATTTGTTGAGTTCGCAAACTTTGAATACTCCTATCGGGTGTACACACCTCTTGAGAATTTCGAAGAGAACGGACTGGTGGTGAGACTCCTGAAGACCGACACTGAACTGGATACTGAGTGTTCTTTCAAATTCGCTCAGTACAAGGTTGGCTATAAGCTGGTATCAAAGCCCAAACCCATCCTAATCAGACAACTTCACCTCAAGAACATCCACAATGTGATCAATGATCTGTTCTCGGGTGAAGAGGATTTCTCAGACAACGCCGAGGAGGAGGAAGAGGAAGACAGCGAAGAATACGATGAAGATGAGTATTTGAACTTTATCGCTTATCTCGAGCTCGATACAATCATTTGGCCAACGCTGAAGGGAAATCTCGATGTGGAAGAAGTTGACGATACTTACTACTGCTTTGGTACGTTAATCCTCCCTCAGGGAATGGTTGAGATCCGTGATAAGTTCTACTTCCCCGACTACATGACCCACAAGAATACTTTGAAGATCGTGACACCATTCCCAACAGTCAAGGAGATCAAGTCAAATTATCAGATGAAAATTGACTTGAGAGGTCACAACATGAATTATCTCTTTGGCCTGGATTTGAATTATCTCAATCAAGTCGCTTGGGTTGAAAGTGGAGTGGAAGTTAACTACACAAAACGTGTTGATGCTCATGAGATGTTCACTCATGATGTGCAACTCAAGTTCAAGACTCCGCTCGAGTTGATGCCCTTCTTGAATTTGGACGCATACCTAGAACTTGAGGAGAACAACTACAAAGTGAATCTAACAGGAACTACCAACACAACTCAGTTGTCGGTGTTTGGAAACCTGGATCTCGATGAGACGTATATGGATGGATCCTTGGGATTGAGTCTTGTTGCTCCTCTTGTGCCCAACTACATGTACAGGGTGTTCTTCAAAAGAGACTCAACCACAACGGACAACACATTCGATCTTGGATTCGACACGAGAGACAACGGAACGGTGAACAATCTTCACATGTGGACATCCTGGAGGAAGGACGACTTGCACTATGTTAGCGCTAAAGGAAAAATCCGGACGACTTTCTTACAAGTGAAGATGATCGATGGAACTATCCTGATCACTAGAAGACCTCATCCATTAGCCATTTTCAGAGTGGGTTACCAAACTCAAGACGGTCCCATTTCTGTCTTCCTCACGCGCGCTCAACAAATAGATCGCAACGTAGAACTGGAAGTGAATTCTCCTCTGGAGAATTACAGAAACATCTCCCTCCACGGAACGCTCTCTTCAACTCCAACGAAAGGGCAGTTCATCATCCACGGTCACTTGAACAGAACATCAGTCCTCTATCACGTGTCAGGAAATCTCCACATCAAAGACGACGTTCCAGTCCTTGTCAACATCAATCTCCAACCAATCACTGGAGAAGCCAATTGTTCGATGATCTTCATCCTGAACGACGTAAAGGGCGGTAATGGACACACTTTCCAGGCGAAGATTGAACAGGAAGACAAGTTCTTGCAAATTGGTGGCGGAATCTCCTATCTTAGCAAACTCAATTGGCGCTACGCTCTCACTCTGGCATCATCTGAACCAGAAATTGGGAAAGTCAACATGAACTGCAGCCTCTTGCCGGAGAGAAATGGCCGATTGAATGGAAACTTCGAGTTGACTTCTCCTTGGAGTCATCTGGGATTGGAGCAAATTCAACTGGACACTTGGTCAAAAGTCTCTCGAGACGCTGGAGAGATCTTCAGCTCCTACAATTTACCAACAGTCAAAGGAGAGAGCAAGGTATCTTGGTCGTGGCTCCTCCTTGAAAACATGCAAATCCTCCTGGAGAACAAAGCCAAGCGTGCTGAAGCGACTGAACGAATCCTTGTAACAGAGTTCAAATACGTGAATCCCAACAGGAACCAACATCGTCTCCAAATGGGCGGTAGCATCAATGTGGACAATATCTGGCGTTTGGAAGCCAACACGACCCTCTCAGTCCCATCAGTTAAGGACATCAGCATGAGCGCTACGATCCGTCTTCCTAAACCCGTTGGCGATGTCCATCACTTCTTCGGAAAATACCGAGGAAATGTTGGAACAAATGATCCCAACATGGAAATCAACTACGAAGCGAGATATGAAGCATTTGAATCTCAACGACGACTAGCATCTCGAGGACAGTTTAGGAACGTTTCGGACCTTCAAGGCTTCTTACGAGTTGAATGGGGACCAAATATGAGACAGGATGGAGTTGAGGCTTTCATGCAAATGCTAAGGAAGGGAATTAGGAAGGAGTTCGCTGTGAGAGTAGCAACACCACTACACACCGTTGATACCCTGAAAGCTAGTGGAAGCTACGACTACAAGGACATCTACCATGTGGTAGCAGGAAGACTCTACGTACCGTCTACGAGACAAATCGGCGATGCTGACGTTTCTTTCTCCAGCCTTTCAAACACCAAAGGAATGATAAATTCAACAACACCATTCTTCAATCTCACGTGGATTCGGGGAGATTTCGACTTCATGACGAAGGGAGGAGAGTCCAACAGATTTATCAAGGTCACCTGGCCCACCAACTTTGCAGTTTACGATTCCAAGAGCGTCCTCAAGTCCACTAATCTAAATCGAGATTTCCAGGGAACAATCAAACTCGAGGTGCCCGTAGAATCGAGACATTACGCAAATATTGTGTACGGATTGAAGGAGCGTCCTATGTTGACAACAGGAAACGCTATTGTGGAGTACAACAATCGTAAAGTCCTTGATGGTACCTACAACTGCAAGACAGAGTCTAGGGCTGGATTCGAAAAGGAAACAGTGAACATTGCGTTGGAGAACAATCTGAAACCAGTTGGAATTCACTATGTTCACATGAGACAATCTGCTGGACCAGATGATCCAGACTACGACATGAAACACGCTGAATTGTTCGAACTGAGGAACAGCAAGATTTACAATATAACAGGAGAGTTGCACGTTAGAACTACGATAACTGGTCAAGAGTATAAGATTTTAGCAATTCATCCAAACAGGACTGTAATCTTCACATCTGAATATGATTACCAAGACAACACAACCAAGCAGAAGTCCAAGCTTCAATTAGCACCGTCCGTTTGGCTTGCCTACGATTGGCATTTGCAGAATCTCTCCCGAGCAGACAATGAATCTCAAGTGTTCTCCATTGAAGTTTCCTATCCGAAGAGGAATCTAGGAGCGTCGGGGTGGTATGCAGTAACCGATGATACTTTTGACTCGGACGTTTCTTTGAAGTGGAACAATCAGGAGGATCAAGATCCCAAAGTCATGAAAGCAGGTCTCGAGTGGAGAAGTCATCCGCTCACAGAGACTGCCAAGGATAATCAGACCTGCAAGTTCTCTATTGGACATCCCTCTTTTACCGACGACGTCACCTTCAAGGGATTGTGGTACAGGAGTGAAAGTGATTTGCTAAAGACTCACATGGTTGTCAACTACTGCGATGATCCTGAACACGAACTGAGACTAGGACTTGAGATGAAGGATTGGACAAACATTGTGGGATACAAGAACTACTCCTACTTGATATATTCTTGGCATGAAATATCTGAACTGGACCTCCATGTGGCGGGATCGTTAGGGCTTCAACCTGGCTACTACAACGCAATCAACAATGGAAGGTACAAGAGAGGGTATTTGCCACTTGCTGAGGGAATCCTTATGGGCTTGATTGATGTGAGAAACAAGGAGATCAATTATCACGTAAGTTTTCTATCAAAATCTTTTTTGGATTAAGATCTATCAGTCTAAATTTGCCAATTGTTTGTGCTTTCAGAGAGCCAGTCCCTCAAAATCCAACAGATTGTGGGCTAAAGCGGAAGGATTCTACCCCATCTACACTCTGAATGGAAGCCTTGAAGATACCCCAGACACTGATACTAACATGAAATTTATCATAAACTTTGATGACAAATTCGTCAAGATGAACATCAATCTCACTCCAGATGCCACCCAGAATATCCAAATGTTCGGATCCATCCCAGATTCAAGGAGTGCCTCTTTCTACTTCCTAAGAAACTACGAAGACATTCAGGTTGTGGATGTTTCCTCCTACATCAGAATGAATCATTCCCGCTTGGTGACGAGCAAAATCATCTGGCGTCCAAAGATAAAGGCAGATTTGAAGAATTTCGTGAAGAAGACCGCTGGAAATTATTACGATGCAATGGCTGACGATATCGACTACTGGGTGAAGACAATCTTTACGGAGACCAACGAGACTATAAAAGATGTTTGGTACAACGCCAAACAGTATACAGAATACTTCCTGGAAGATGTTGGGTAAGGAATTTTTTCTCAATAGAATATTATCTTTACTGAAAGTGATTCCATTGCAGAGAATTGAAATTCCTGGAGGAGGATCTGGAGAAGTTCCATAACTTCCTCAACGCTTCGTATGAAGCGAATGATTTCTACGTGAGATCCGTCGTTAATTTCACCCTGACGATCATTGATGAGCTGGCGATCAGGAATCACATTGAATCAGTGCCGAAGATCTTGCAGGAATTGTGGCATGTCATGGGTGAATCGGGTCAAGCGCTGAGGAGATCAATCATCTGGCTCAAAGATACTATCAAGGAGTCATACAAGAGTTTAGTGGAGATGATTTCAAAGATCCTTCATGGAGAATCTCTCGAGCATATCTCCTCGATTCTTGGCAAAGCCGTTGAGAAGTATGATAAATTCATAAAGGATCTGCATCTCTCCCTCATCAAATACGTTGAGAACTTGTACACAAGGTTAACGGATATGCTAGCTTCGTATTGGAAGAAGATCTTGCAGAATATTGAGCCGTCCATCATTAAATTCGCCCACTACGTGGAGATGATGATGTGGAATGTGAGCAAGGAAGTATTTGACTTCCTCTACAAGAGAACCAATGAGTTTGTCGAGTCGCCGTATTTCAACAAAGTCTCCAACTTCACGCAAGATCTCGACAGGGTTTACAAGGATTTTGTGCAGAACGACGCGATCACCAACATCAAGAAGTACTCAGTGATCATGTGGCAATTCCTCAAAGACAAATATTTCAAGTTTGTGCCCTTCGGAAAGGAGCTCCATGAGGTCTATCTGGAACTCTGGGAGGAGATAAAGGGATTGCAGAAGCTGGAAACCGTACAATTCTTTATGCAACGCGTTCAGGAAGTTCAATCGAAGATCACGTGGGTGGTTGAGGAGTTGGAACTGGAGAAGCGCCTCCAACAATTACTTTCTCTTCTCAAGACTGAACTCTTGAGCTTCGCCCAAACAGCTCTTCAAGCTGACGACAGATACCGTGAAGCGAAAACAAAGTTTGTCTTCGATCCGGACACGGGAGTGATTGAGCTGGAACAGAAGCTACCAATGTCCTGGCATGCGTTCAACGAAACGCCCAAATTTGAGGAGATTCCAGAATACAAATTAATCCATGATACACAGAACTTCTTCGTGGGTACGAACTTCTCCATCTGGATGGCTCTCTATGAGATCAAGCGACAACTGGATCCAAACATTTGGTTTCCTCCTTACAAATCCTCATCCCTGCTCATCGGATCAAGGCACTACATGACCTTCGATAGGAAATTTGTGGAGTTGAATGTGAAATACGGAAGAATTGAGCAGAATGTGAAGCCCGATCAGTGCTCTTATTTGCTGGCCAGAGATTGGCTCGATCACAATTTTACTCTTGTCATGGAACCTTCAATCATCTCCCATGGCGATGATCTCATCTCCACCAGGAAACTGTCGCTGCTCACCGAGAACGAAGTCATTTCCGTGGACATTGTGAGTCAAGCTGTACGGATTGGGAAGAATGTGGCATCACTGCCGGTACTGGTGGGCGACACAGTCATCTACAGGGACTCAGATGTGATCTACGTGCAGTCGGAGAAAGGTTTCGATCTCGCCTGCAATCTACAGTTCGACATTTGCACTCTAGAGCTCAGTGGATGGTACTTTGGGAAGACTGCCGGCCTCCTGGGAACGATGAACAACGAGATGTCCGATGACTTCACCACCAGCCACAATCGCCTCCCTGAATCCGAGGATGAGTTCATCAGGAGTTGGGCGCTCAATGAATGCCAGCAGACACCAGAATATGAGCCAATCAAGGACTTCACGCGACGCAATACAACCCTCTGTGATGTGCTGTTCAACAGTAAACTCTCCTACTTCTCGCCCTGTTTCTCCGTGATCGACTCAACGCCCTTCTTCGAGATGTGCATGGACTTGAGTGAGAACTCCATTGAGAATGTCATTGAGGATAGGAATCCCAGTCCAAGAGGCGCTTGCACAGCGGCTCTGGCCTACATTGAGGCCTGCAATGCTGAGAAGACGCTCCTCCGAGTGCCAGACGTTTGTGTCTACTGTGAATTGAACAATGGAACTTTTATTCCCGAGGGGACATTCCTCAGCTTCCAGGAGGGAGTGGCCCAAACGACAGATGTTGTGTTTATAGTGGAGGCGAAGGAGTGCAACAAGAATCTACTGACCATGAAGAGTCTCACATCAGTAGTGAGTGCTTTGCAGAAGGAATTAGTTGATGCTGGAATCACTGATAACAGGTAAGAGAACTTTCAATAAAGTGAATGAGCGAATTCGCGGTATGATAAGAACTCTGTTGTTATCGTAGTGATTGATTGGGGCGTAAATGATGGGGAAAACCATAAAGTCTATGGATTAAAAACGCAAGAAAAAGAAAAGCGGTCCATACCCTTTGCATGTATGACTTTGATCTCAGTTTCTGAACCAAAATAGGATATTGATTCCTTTTCAGGTTCTCTACCTTGGCCTTAAGAGGAGGAAATGAGATTAGATAAACTGAGTTAAAATACCTTTAATTTAACCTATTTAAAGTGCATTTTAACGAAATTAAATTACGTTAAAATTCCTTTTTAACGGTTTCAAATGCGTTCTAACGCAATTAAGCTATGTTAAAACACCTTTAACTGTTCAAGATGCGTTTTATAGCAATTACATATACGCGTTTAAACGCGAATAACCGCTTTCTAATGCTTTTAACCGGCTTAAAATGCATTTTACCGTAATTAAACTACGTTAGAACGCTTTTTAACTGTTTTAAAGGTATTTTAAAGCAAATAAACTACACTAAAACGTTTTTTTACCGGATTAAAATGTGTTTTACCACAATTAAACTACGCTAAAACCCCTTTTACCGGTTTAAAATGCCTTAAAACATCTTTTATGTATCTCTTTTTAACGATCATTCTTTTTTTCTTATCCAGATATTCCGTAATTGCCTTCGGCGGTGATAGTCCCTTCGACAAGCCAAGGAGTGTTGTTGTGAACAACGAAGTCTTCACAGAAGCCAAAAATCTTGTGCCCTTCTTCGACTACATCACCCCTGGAAATGGAACGAACAGAGACATCTTCCAGGCGATCAGTGTGGCAGCGAAATTGACCTTCCGACCGGGCGTTTCCAAGACTTTCATCCTCCTGCCGTGTTCAGAGTGCAAATCCAGCGACAGCAAGTTCGACTATTCATCCCTGTTGCAGCTGCTACTGGAGAATGGCATAAAGCTGCACATTCTCATGGATCAGGAGATTCTGTTTGACAAGGGCAGAGCCGGAAGGATGTTCTTCGGCATGGATAGGGACTTTGCCTACACGAAGAAGGATCTGCAAGAGCTCAAGGGGGATACGGAGTTGAGAAAGCAGGTGCGACTGCCCAAGGCTACTCTGGGACTCTGTACTCCGTTGGCCATTGAGAGCTCGGGATCTGTGTTCTCGGCCAGGAAACTCAGACCGGAGAGAAAGAATCCAGTTAAGAAGTTCTCAACGGTGTTTGCTAAGAGAGTTGCCAAGACAGCGGCGCCGCCGGATTGTCAGACATGCGAATGTACAGGACACAATTCGGGAATAGCCTATGTCGTCTGTTACCCGTGCTCATACCCAAATCCCGGAAGTTGGGACTATGTAAGTATTCTTTGACTCTAAGTCCAAGATCTCAAGATTCGCTATCTAAAATCAATTCTTATTTTTTCTACAGGGCTTCAGTGAAGAGTCTCTCAACGCGGGCACGGATCTTGATTGGAATTTCGAGGATGAGGACTACAATAATTAAGTTACTCCTAGATTTCTATTCCTTCTTATGAGAATTATTTAAGCTTAGGTTTTAGAAGTAGGGAAAAAAGTTCTAAGTTGAAAAAATACTCAATAAATTTGCACAATACCTTATTATTGGAATTGGTTGTGGCGATACTCCTCTGAATGATAGACAGAGTAGTGCAGATCCGGATCGATCCGGCAACGAGGTGCTGGTCCTGGTGGCAGAGGAACAGGCATTCTACTGGGTCTCTTTAGCGGTTGTTTGTCCATGAGGTCAAACAAGTGCTCGGGATCATCATTTTCTGAGTCTGTTGATAGATCAATCGTTCCCAGATCATTGTATTCCTCCGCTTGAGATGGCATCTCTTGGATTTCTTCCTCTTGAGCACTCTTTGGCGATTCTTCTGTCCGGAAGACGCTAATGCAGACGTTGCAGTAGAAATCGTTCTTCAGCTTTGAGAGACATCCTTCGTGAAATAATATTCCGCAAGCTTGACATCCTCTGAGATCTACATCATCATCCCTGGACAAGTCTCTGGAGCACGCATCACAGGTGATCTCCTCGTTTGGGTCATCCTCGTTGAATATACATTCGTCTTCCGGAACTGGGATTCCCTTGGACAGGACGTAATCTCTGAATCCGGGGTCGAAGCAGAAGAAACAGCACAATTCCTTAGCTGCGCAGTCAGCGAACATCTCAAGGCACAATTTGTGAGTTCTTATCCTGATATTGCATTTAAGGCAGTGATATAAAATCACTTTCCGGTATTTTTTGGTGATGGCATTCTGAAAGCATATTAAACATGCCTTTTCGAGATATTTGTGGGCAAGACAAAGTGGAAAATCCCTTATTTGATTTATCTTTGGTTCAGAGCACATTAAACACTGCATTTTTGAGGAATTTCACGATAATAAACATAAAATTTCTGGCAAAAGAACAACAAACACTTGATCAAATTTGAGGTTATGTGGCTCAAACTTGACCATTCTAAACTTTCCCGCTACTGCAACAACGCCCCCACGACGCCATATTTGTTTAGATAGCCCTGGAAAATATTGTTGGTGTTGTTTTGTTTTTCACATTTTCCCTTGTTTTCCATGTATTTTGCGATTGTTTAAGCAAGTGAATGATTGGAAACTGTACCTGGATAGCTCTATCACCAGAAGAAGCAATTAAACTGCCGGGAAAACACTTGTGCATTAGGAAATGAGGTGAGATTGTTCATGACAATTTTTCACCTTTACTCCTGAGATTTTCCCGCTTTTCAGGGCACTTCTCTTGTTTTTCCTGCTTTCCACTATCTTGGGCAGTGCCAGGAGTTCAGGATTTCTTGATCAAATCCGTGATTACATCTGGCCAGGTAATTTTGTGCCCCTCAAAATACCAAGAATAGGGTTATGTTGAAATCCTTGGAATTCTTAGCAGAGACCAATGCAGAGACAGTCCGGGAGACATCGACTGGCGATTTGCCAAAAGTACTCTTCGAACTCACGCCGCACGAGACGATATTCCTCGAAGAGGTGTTTTTATTGTCCGGCACGAAGTCCCCCTCGAGTCTGGACAGATGCCAACAGCGAGTTGTGCTGAAATTGCGAAAAACCTGCCGGGAGTTGAATGAGGAGGAGCTGGGGAAGTTAGCGGTGATGCTGCTGAATTGTCAGCGGCAGTCGGAAGGTCGGACGGTTGTGGAGTGCTCAGACACCATGTCACTGGAGGAGTGCGTGTCATCTGTTGATTCTGCTGAGTACAGCTCCTATCAGGCGATGACCACAAGGGCCAAGGCTGTCTGCATTACCCTGGGACAACAGCAATATCGCCTCTGGGCGGAGAAGGCAGTCAATAAGCTCACAGATTACGGTGGGAGAGACTCAAATCTCTCCATGTTGTCAGGAACTAATATTTGGATTGATTGTTTTCAGCTCAAGAGCAACTTGTGGCGTCAGATCGACTTGTTGAGGGACAGAGGAATCTGCAAGATCTTGTGGACACAACAAACACCCGGATAGCTGATAAGGAGAGGGAGATTTTAGCCCTGATTGATTTTATTCGGTGAGTTGCATTTATTTTTATTTCGGGAGATTTTCTTGGGAAGCTTCAGAAAGCTCTAAAAATTCAGTGAACTTCCAGTGCAAAGTCCATGGCAAGTGTTAAAGAGGTTTCCAGGGAAAACTCCCAGTGGATGGAGTTACACAGGCAAAAGATGGGTAAGGGGAAATCTTTTGAGATTCAGGAAATTGTTATCTTTATTGGAACTCTATTAATTTGTTTAGAGAACGCTGTGGAGGATTTTAGGAAGTTCTCCAGTGAAATTTCGAGTTCTAGCGCTCTCCTCGGTTCAGATTTGGAGAAATTGCATGAGAATACAATGAAGATTGCCAAAGAAATCAGCTCAGCGAATGAGGAGTTGCTAGAGCAGATTGATAAGATATCCAGTCAGTACAAAATGACTCTCAATCATTTGGGAAATATTGAAAAGACAGTTGAGAAACTCCTAAAGACAATAAATGCCTGGCAGGAGGTGATCAATCGACAGAGCGAGAGGATTAGAAGTCTCCTCGGAGGAATCAACATCTACAGGGGATTCATTCATATTTTCATGCTCTTCATTGGCATGATTATCTTGGCCTTCATTCAAGTGGACGCTCTTAGTAGAATAATTTTCGTGACTATCACAATTGCTAATGCAATGAGTGATTTGCTGATGGACATTGGACTGGACATTCCAATTCTACTGAGTACTTTGGTGTGTCTCATTGGAGGGAAATATCTCGCGGGATTTGTCAGTTGGAGAGAATTGTTTCACAGCAATGCAGACAGTTCGGATCAGGAGGAGAGAAGAAGTGTTACGCCGCAGAGGAATACTCACAGGACCTACTTTACATGCACTGCCTTCACACCTCAGGGAAATCGTTGCCAAAATCCTACCTTCGACAGTGGAATCTATTGCCAGGAACACTTGCGAAGGGGAAAGTATGAGAGATAGAATAATAGAATTTTGTTTTACATTTTGTGGAGAAAGGAAGAGATACTTATTTGGGATGACAAATAGGGGTTTTGTTTTTTATTGTTGGTGAAAAAATATTCTATGCATTTTTTGGGAGGTTTGATAGAATTTTTAGGTAAATTTATTGAATTGAAAGCTTTTTTGAAAGTTAAATAAAAATTTAGTAGAAGAAATATTGGTTTAAATTAAATTTAGAAAAAAGTTTCTCATGAAGATGCTGTCACACGGTCTGCTGATTCTTACAGTTGAATAGGGGAGACCGGGGCTATAGCCAGCAAATGAAATTTCAACAATCCTCGAAAATAGGCTTAAATTTACCGAAAAACTGTCCAGCTCCAAAGGCAGTCTTTTTGCTTTCAATTTTTCAAACAAAAGTTGTTAATTTTAAACCAAAAGAAGAAAGAAGATTATAAAAGTGTTTATAAAAGTTGTTTAAAGTAATTTATAAAAGTGCTTCTGGAGTTATAATAAAACTATAAACATTGAATTGATAAAAATTCTAGTAAATATTTAGCTTTTATCAAAAGTTTGTTCAATGTTAGTTCAAAGATCCAAGACAAGGATGACCTGACTTATAAAACTTACGTCAAACTATTTAGGGCAAATTTTCACTTAAAATCCAACAGAAATATCGCTTTAACGAGGGGAATGGAGGCCCCACAAAGCCTAATTTCCCAATTTTATACGTATTTTTTACTTTTATATGTAAATCCGCCGCCAAATGTCAATTTGGCTCACAATTCCTTTTTGACACTTGACAGCGACACGTGTAAAACAGTTTTTGTCCATTTTTTCACGGAGAATTCATTTTCTGCAGCCTGTGGAGGCTGGAAAACGAAATAGAGTGTCTAATGAAGTGATTTTCGTGGAAATCTATACGGAAAAAGACGTAAGATTTGCCCATTTAGAGGAATCTTTACGATAGCGCAATATTTCCACAAAAAATGACATTTCTCATATTTGAGCTCTTCTGAAACAGTTTATTGAGGCTTTTTGGGGCTCTTATACATCGTTAGAGGGGATTTCTGTTGGGTTTTATGTGAAAATGAAGGAAAATTCGCCCCAAATAAGATTGATTGCCAAAAATGGCAGAATTCCTCTGGCAAGCCAGCCAGGAACTGGTATGGCGTCAAATGCAAATTTTTGAATTAAATCAACCAACCTCTGCTCACCCTTGATCTAAGAGAAAGAAAATCCCATTTATGGTTCAGACCCTAGCTAATACCCCCGGTCTCCCCTTTCATTAATATTATTTTCCTGTAAAAATTACGAGATTTCCACTTGATATTCAGTTTTTTGATATTATACTGAAAAATCTTTAATTAGAATTTCCTGGAAAAACTCAATAGAAGTGCGGAAAATACGATTCATTCGAATAAGATGACTTGAAGTACTCAGGAAGAAGATAATTATTCAACTGAATGGCATTTTCCGCTCTTTTAGTGAGTGTTTTTTTGCCAAAATTCTTGTTAAAGGTTCTTCCCAAAAATCAAAATGTCTGAATTTGAATGGGAATTTGATGATTTTCTACTAGAAAATGCGATTTATCAGCACTCAACAATATGAATCAGCTAACAAATTTACTATCGTTTCCCATCGCTAAAATGGCCTTAAAATCACTAAATTTTCCATTCATAATATCTCCTCCTTGAATCAATTTTCAGGGAAAGAAAAACACATGTTTTTTGAAATAAAAAGGTTGCAATATGATGACAATTTTGCTTTTTGAGTGCGAGAAACAGGTGCCAGGAAGCACATCTGCGTGGAGCACCCTGTGCTCCATACTATACGTGCTAGTCTATCAGTGGGTCAATTGAATCACTCTCCTCCGGTGTTCCACATGTGAAGTTGAGGACTCGAGAGCGCATCCCTGTCCTGCGCGAACTCCGACAGCTCTTGATAGTGAAATTTGGTGCGCCATGAGACGCCGGTCTCACTGAGGGTCACCACTCTCGGCTCTCTCGCACGAGCCGCATTAGAGCTCTTGAGGCACCGCCAAAAGCCATTCAATTCAGTTGCTGAAGACTCTCCGTAGGGGATAGATGTGTGTCTGTGCGTCCAAATCGACAATTTTGCCTTTTTCTCTTTTAGGATTAGTGCTCTTTTGGCCCAATTTTTATCTTGCTGTTTAATCGCGCGCGCCCATTTGCCGGGGGAACAGAGATTTTGTGCCATTCCTCCTTGGGCTTAAGGGATCGAGAGAAAAAAATGTGTTCATGTGCTTAAAAGTGTGGCTTAAGTAGTTGGGAATTTTTTGGCTTTCTGGATATAAAGAAGGAAAAATTTCTGTGATGTGGGAGGAGAGCAATGCCAATGAATGGACACTCGAGGCGCAATTTCCAGATTTTCCACCGTCATGTTGGATTTACAGTGAGATGGAGAAGTGAAAGAAAAAGGAGAGGAATTTTGTGAATCGTCCCGCGTGATGCAATAATTCAAAGATGCAATTCCTGTTGAAATTGAGTTATTTATTACTTCTTCTCCAACAATCCACTTCGAATGGGCTCGATGGAGTTAATAGTGCTATTTTTGGACAACTCTCACCAATAGGTTTGTGTTGGCGTTTCCAAAATATAGCTCAAAATATATAATAATATGGTTTTAGTTTTTCCAATGCATTTCCCAAATACATAGATGGTTTTCCTCTGGCTTTTCTGCATTGCTTATATATGCCGCACAATTCTCCCTCTCTTGTGTGATTTTGCCTCCCCCTAAAAATATTGCTGTGGCTTTGAGGATATGTTGAAAACTAACATTTCAGGGAGGATGTGGAAAGCAAATTGTTGCAGAACATATTTGCAAAATTTTCCATTTTGTCTCTTCATGGGGGTTTTCCATTTCCCCAAGAAATCATCAAGTGTTTGATGTTTGAATTTTTGGGGAGTTTTCTCGCTTTTGGGGGTTGAGAAGGAAAAAATGTCTTTCCATGACACTTTTTCCAACTTTCCCCATAAATTTTCTAGTTCAACTAAATTATATTTCATGTGTCTCGAGCAGAAGTTTTCCTTTTTTTGAAGTTTACTTTTGTTGTGTCTCTGCAGAGGTGGTGGAGGAATGGGGGTGTCATGATTCAGCCATACGATTGACTTGCAATGATCATACCTCGATCATTGCGATTCTAGAGGCCACTTTTACTCCCAATTGTACGGACAACAAGATCAATTGTCCGTTCTTCGACTCCAAAGGACGGTGAGTCGTTAGTGAATACGTTTTACGATAAAATAATCCGATGAAAAGTATTTTAGGATTAAATTTTAGTCTGGCCTGTAACTAGAACTAATCAAATTTTAAAGTCCTTCAGCTCTTAAGGGTCAAATCTTGTTTTTGGAATGTCTTGTCTTATAAAACAATTTAATAATAGTCTCAAATTTTGAGTTTTTGAGTTTCGAAATCACTATTACTTAAAACGATTTTGAAACTCAAAAACTCAAAATTTAAAGGTAGATCCAAACTATCAAATTAGCTTCAAATATTTCTAAAAAATCCCTTTTTTAAGTTAAGAATACACCTTAAACTTTAAGCCAGTCATAGACTTAAAGTCAGTCTTAAGTTTAAAGCTTGCCTAAGCTTTAACTCAGCCCTATAAGTACTTTGAAACCGGCCTTAAGGCTGCTTTAAGCTAGACTTAATCTTAAAACTAGTTTAAAGGCTGGCTTAATGCATAAGCCTAGCTTACAGCTTATTCTCATAAAAGAAACATTTTTTCGAAAAATTTGAAACTAATTTGATAATCTGAATTTGCCATAAACTTATATTAAACTGGTTCCATAAGTCAAAACTTGATCCTAAATGACTTTAGTTTTAGGATCAAGTTTTGACTTATGAAACCAGTTTAATAAGTCAAAACTTGATCCTAAATGACTTTAGTTTTAGATTTAAAAAAATTCAACATTATTTCTTAATTAAAACACATTATTTCTTCTAATTAAAGGAAATTTCGATACAATATTCGAATTCGATTCAATTCTAATCATCAAAAAAGGTCAGACAGTCTCAAATTTGGTATTTTGAAATAAATCCGGATTATTTTAGCGTTCGATACTCAGAGATTCCATCTGCTGGCACAGATAATGACTGATTCTTTTTTTTCCATCCTCCTTTATTGATTTTCCTCCGACGATTTGTACACAGCATTGTTAGGGCTTTTCTGCAACCGCGACATGATTATCGCCTGGAGGAGACTGAAGCGGGTAGGCGCTTCCTAGAGACCCTGAGGCGATCGCATGAGAATCAGGAGAATGCGGTGTACGATGAGGAGTTGGCAGAAGATTATGAGGAAGTGAACTTCAAGGTGGGCGCCAGTCGACATGACACGGTGTTGCTGAAGGAGAATCTCGAGAAGATGCTGGTTGAGTATCTGAAGCGATTGACGGGCGAAGATCTCGATGAGGATGATATTTCGCGACAGCGACGATATCTCACCAGCGGAAATACCACATCATTGTCACAAATGACTATGCTGATGGATGAGAGTGTGATTAGTGGCTTCAATATGACGGACGACGTCGAACTAATTGATAGTGAAATCGATGAGAATGATATGAAGGTGCAAAGAGTGCAAATTGGTGCTAGAAATATTACAGTGGAAGCTGCTCCGGCCACGGACGCGCCGAGACGGTGGAAGCCACGAAAATGGCATGGTGAGAGGGTTCAGTGTCAGGAGAGGAGACACAGAATCACCCGCCTGGATCGCGTTGAATTGGATAGAGCGGTGCAGAATGAGACGGAGCATGAGTACAACATTAGGAGAATTCTCAACTACAGGTGAGCCAAAATATACAAGATTACTTTCCCACACAATTACATATGGCGGGTTTCTATAGCTCCAGGCCCAACTGTTCTCTCTCCCTCTTTGTATCTCTCTATAAAAGCCAGTGTGGAAGAAACACCCCAGACATTCTGGCCCCTCTGGGTTATATGGGAAAGTGATTTGGGGGGTTTGGATGCAATGAAATATTAACGCAAGAAAAACATTGAGGGGGAACTTTTACATTGTATGATTTTCTACCTGAATTTTCTTCAAACAATTGAGATTATACCGCGGGGTGGATTTTTCCACCCTTCCAATGCGTGATAATGTGGTATTGATGTGCAAAAATTGTCTGCACTTTCTCACCCAGGAGGGCTT
Source organism: Phlebotomus perniciosus (assembly GCA_918844115.2). Lineage (NCBI taxonomy): Eukaryota > Metazoa > Arthropoda > Insecta > Diptera > Psychodidae > Phlebotomus > Phlebotomus perniciosus. The sequence goes on along the minus strand of CAKKOB020000235.1, from coordinate 23,443 downwards.
GGGAGCCATCCCCGCCGGACTGATAAACTGCCGTGCAATAATTTTCGCTTAACAATTTTTCCAACCCTTCTATTTTGCAATACAAACAAAAAAGGGCAGTGAAGTGAATAGGTTTTCCTGAAAATTCTCATATGGTCAAAGTGGTGATTATGTAGTTGGGGAATGCGACCATGCACAGGTATAATCACGCGATGTGGAGAGCGACAGACATTTGTGTCGTGTTCTTGACCAAAGGATATAATCATTGGTTATAGGGAACGTGTGTGTGGGGGAGAGAGATTATGTCGCGTTAGAGGATTTCCATGTGGTAATAGAAGAAGACTCCCCCACAAAATTGCTACACTGAAAGCAATTTTGAAAAAATGATTGCAAAATGAGTTTGTGGGGAGTTCCGGCTCGTAGAGTTAGGAGAGGAAGCGTTACACCGGAATGTGAAAAGCGGTCCATACACTTTGTACGTGATTTCTGTTTCGTGATAATTTTGAAGGTTTTCTACATTACCTGTAAAAAAGGGAGACAATATTGAAAAAAATGGGGCCAAATTAGAGGCCTGGATGCAATCTGTCTCGTTTAGTAACTGCCTTACTGTAACTAAACTTACTGTAACTGTAAGACAGTAACTAAACGAGGCGGATTGTATCCAGACTTATAAATTGGCCCCATTTTGTAAACTCTTTTAATTTCCCCAATATTGTCTATCCTTTTCTTACGCACAAGTTAGAAAACTTTGAAATTATCATGATACAGAACCAAAATTTTAATTAGGATACTAAAATAACGAATCGCGTACAAAGTGTATGGACCGTTTTCCTTATTTTGCTTGAAAATAAAAAAAAATGGATTCCTAAAAGAGATTATGTTATTTACACATCGGGTTTATAGGAAAAGTTAAGTCTACTGATGATCCCTTCTTTTGATTCTCGGATGGGGTGGGGGTTCTCTAAGACCCCTAGTCTCTATCTACAACCGTTTAACTACTAACAGATGGATTTCACGATTTTAGCTAAATAAAAAGAAATTCAAATCAAATTCCTATATAAATTCCTGAAACAAGATCTTTCCTTTTAGATCGGCAGATCGACATCCCAATGCAATGTTAAATTCTATAACAGTGTATCCGTTCCTTACATTTTGTATTCCTGTAACTGATATGGTGATTAGATACACCAAACTGTGAATTATTTTTTTCTCTTTATTTCTTTTTATTTTCTACCTTCTTTCGCCCCCTCTTAGGCCATATGCTGGCGAAAGGGGGGGGATTTGGGGCTTTTGAAAATGGGAATTGATCATTAGATATGTGAGTCACGTTAGCCACTTTGTGAGTTTTCTCTATTGGGTGTGGAGTATTAGACGTGCTAGACGCCACATGAATCTATCAAAGGGAAATCATTCCCGTTTATCATTACACTTCCGTCTAACCATTGTGGCCAGTTCTCCTTAGTGGTTGTCTTTTAAAATGACAGAGACAAATAAAGTTTCTCACTAATTACTTTTGGGCAGTTAAGAAGAGATATTTATTGACGATATTTTTCTCCCATATATGAGGGGATCCCAGCTGAGAGATGGTAAAAGTGTCAATCTATATTGAATTCAGCAATTATTTTCTCTCCATAAAATGACAATAAAATAAGACTCTCGTTTGTCAAGTCTCTGGCTGTGTAAATTGAACCCTGCTGTTCTTAAAAATCCATCACACTGGATGGGGTGTTGCAGGAAGTGGAAGTGAATTGTGTGAAGAGGGTAGAATCTTTTCTGAAAACTTTTTCATTCATGCTGCAATTTATTTATAGTGGAGTATAATATTTTCTATGGATTTATATCTTCTGCATTGTCAAGTTTTTTTTTCTTCAATTGTTGGCTGTGTCGGGGGAGTTCAATCACCTCCAAGATATGGGTTTTATATATAGGTTTTTTGGGGATTTACCATATCCATTGTGTCATGAATCTATCCGTTGTCAATGTTTTACTCTTCCCAGTTCTAAAATTATCATATTCCTACCTGCTGAATTTATATATTGTCGATGTATTGAGGGAGTAGGGGGAGTTTGGGAAAAGGTTTTGATATCCCTATTATTGGATTATTGCGAAACACATCGTGTGGTTATTGAGTTAATGGATAATGGTGGGGCATCTGGATGAGATTTCCCAACTATTGAAGCGATTCAAACAGGTTCAGCAGGCAGTGAGTGGGCCCTTGAGTTTTCACTCTCCTCTATTTTTAGCGTCATGTGAAAAGAATTTTATTTGCTCTTTATCCCATATTTTTCATTAGCAAAAAATTCCCGAAAAAAATTATCAATCGATTGATGTTGGAGAATTAGGAGGGATGTTTATAAAAATCACGTTCCTCTACAACTTCCGATTTATTCTTCTTTTACGTCACTCAATGCTGGCTATAAACTCTCCAGATTTTTTTATCCCTGAATACTAAATTATATACATTTTTTGTGTTCATTCTTCATATAGTAAAATATTATATTTCTATTTTTATCTCACACCCAATTCACGTAAATCATTCATATGGGAGCTTCTATATGGCCTTTTTTGTGCCCATGAGATTTAACAGTCAAAGGCATATCATACTTGTGGGATTTTGTTAGCTTTTCAGATGGTCGACAGTGTCAACCAAATGTTTTTCCCTCCTGCTCTGCCCGAAAAAAGGGCCAACAAATTTTCACAATTTCACTAAAAGTCTCCATTAAAGTGCGTGTGGGTGTTTATTTGGAGAAGAAAGGCAGAAGTGAATTCCTGCAGGCACAAGAAAAGTGTTTCTGCTGGAAACGCAATATTAAGTCATTAGGGTTTTCTGCTTCGATTGAGTTGATTAGGGGGGAGTTTTGTGGTGTTTGAGAGTTGCTGGGCCAAATCAAAAGGAATAATTCACGTGATATTTACCTGGAGAGTGGATTTCTAATGCAAGGAGGGAATTTTCATTTTTTTTTATTGTGTTTGGAAGTCTTAAAGATGATATTTTAGGGGGAGAGAAGTCTTCTATAAATTTTTAGGTATTATTTTTGAGAGACTAGCAAATGGGGAGATTTTTCGTCTTATGAATTTGATATCAAACATGGATTTTTCACTAAGTCTCTGTTAGGGGAAACACTGAGAGTAGAACAGCAAATATCACTTGTGTTTGCTAAAAAACATTTCCTTCTTTCTGGCCCTCCTATCGGGGTGAATGTTAAGAGAGGGTGGCTTTTAGACAGGAAAGGATTCTACTGCCAGTGGGTTGAATTTATTTCATCAGTGTTTAATGGGAAAAAGTGGTGAAAATTGCAATTGCGAACCATGTGCAGCGACTTGATAAGATCAGATATGGGCCACACCTGCCTAAATTGTTCTCATGCAAGAGGGGGGTGTTTCACTCTCCATGTCGTTCACGTGCAGTGAGTGAAATTATGACACTTTTCGTGTCTATATTCCGTTCCTATCACCTGTTCTGGTTCTACCTGGTTCCCATTTTAATATCTTGCTTTTTTCGTATGTTTACCGGAACTAATAGGTGTTTTATGCAAATACTTTTTTTCTTCATGAAAATTTTATAAACTTTTTGCATCTCTGTCTGCTGCTCTATATATTATTTTGGTGTCAGATGGGGTGAAGTGAACAGAGAGAGAGTGCAGAAATGTGTGTATGAAGGGTCCCCCTTTTTGTAACATCCTCCACATTGCTCTCCTTGGCGAACACACTCGAAATTTATGGTTGCAGGAAAGTGCTTCTGCAGAGGGTAAATTTTGAGGTTGTCTTAGAAAATGCGTGGCACTCGAGTGAATAGATATTTTCGAGATAGACGCATGCGTTTTCTTAACTTTCAGGGGCTTTAGATTCTATACAAAGGACTCACATTTTGCGTGTGTTCTCTCTCCCTTTCTGGTGGCTAGAGAAGAAGAATAGAAAAAAAATAAAGGAATCACCGGTTGCAGAGGGGCTGAGAACAATATTTGAGGAAGAGAAAGGAAAGGTACTTTGAATATGAATGGATTATTATAATGTTTGGTGGAATTTTGACTAATAATTGAATTACTTTTGGAGCAGTAATTTGTTGCCTATGATGAAGTGAAAGAGGAATTACCCAAGTTATTACGCTTCACACACTTTATAGTCTTTCAGAATGATGATCAACATTTACGATGATCATAAATCTTTCAGCAGAATATCACAATTTACGCCAAACTAATAGTCTGACTGTATCACAAGATTCCTCACATTTCCCGCTGGATCGCAAGGGGAAGAAATTTTCAACCAGACTTTACTTTCACCTCAAGTTGTTTTCCCAATAACGAATGGGTTTAATGTGATTATGGTACAACACTTACGATAAATTTATGTGGTCATTTTGACTAATATTGTGCGGCTTTCCGAGTGGGTGGGGATTTGGGTTACCCAAAAAACCAAACACACATACTCGAGATCAAATTTGGAGGTCTCTGTTTTGAGTGATCTTGTCTTGATGGATTTAATGTCAGAATGTGGCGAAATATATTTATAAAATAACTTATGCAATTCGCAAGACATATAATTTTGAATGAAAAGAACCAAATTGAGCCATTATGTAATGTTTAGAGTCATTGCCAAAACATTTTTCGTTCTATGCTCTATTTTCCTGGGAAAAAGGTAAGATGCTTGCGTGAAACATTGGAATTTCTGAGAAAGGAGGATCCTTCCATAGAGAGAATTCCATCCAAGAATAAATATTTACAAGAGAGGCCTCTTGTCATCTTCACTGTGGGTTTGCGCGTGTTCTATTTTCGATATGGAGAATTTTTCGGTTGTACAAAGAGGAAGCATATTCCCAACTACCTCACTAATTACCATCGCTCAAATGTGAGATAATCGAGTTGAAAATCACTTTGGGTGTTTAGGAAGAGGAATTGACTCATGAGTATGCGGGGCATTTGTTTATTTGATTTATTTTTACGTGTGGGAGTTTTGTAGCAATTTTTTTCTCTTCTCACTCTCATTTCAAATATTCCTCATTGAACTTGTTGGTTGTTTTTTTGGTTAGTGGCATGTGGGACAAAAAAGGCGGCAAAATGAAGAAAATATAGTTTGTGATGAAGAGCCAGATGTTAGGTGCAAGAGATTTTTTCTTTTTAGAATGAGGGGAACAGTGAGAGTGTTAGATCTTAAATAAATACATCTTTAAAGTGCTTCTACTTATTTAGGAGAAGCAGCCGTGTAGGAGGAAGAGTATAGAAAAGAGCAAAGAATTGCTCAATGGCAAAAAAGAGTTATGATTTATTGAAATGATCCATCATGATGGTGTGGGTGCTTCAAATATTAAATTGACAGTGTTGTGTGAGAAGCTCCATTTCATCTCGCAATAATCTGGATCTCATTCCTCATGGATAACGTCTATTTTTATTCTCTTCACAATGCCAGAGATTTTTAGCCATTGATCCGATATATGAAAGGCGGGAATCGAATGCGAGATTGAAACCTATTCACATCCCCTTACTCCCCTTACTATAGTATTGATATTTATTGCTTTTTTGCCCAACATGAAATGACTGAGCAGAATTTCTTGCGAAAAAAATCGTAATCCCTCCTCTGGATTGCATTTTTGAAAAAATAGCCGCACGTGAGGGCAAAAGTCATGCAACTCCTCCTTCTTTAATGCGACCCAAAAATCTTCCCGGGGAAAATCATTCACATTTTACGATTGGGCGGATCGAATTTGGAGGTGCGTTTAGAATTGCAAGAGAGGCATTCAAAGATAGAGGCGCAGGAAATTGGAAAGCAATATTGCTTTTGGCTGTTTTTCTGCATGTCTCTCCCGGAAATGGAGAATCCAATTTAATTTTCAAATGCCTTAATAGTGGCTTTTAGATTAATAGATAGGCCAGAGAGTGAGAAGAGGTGGAGGAAACAAATCAAGATAAAATTATAATTTTCATGTTATGGCATAGAATTAATCATCAGACATGGTGAAGAGCATCAATTAAATGGCTAAATTTGGACTTCCTTCCAATTTCACAGCAATGTGATGAATTTTTGGGGAATTTATGCCGAAAATGGAAATGTGTCCAAAATGAACATGATTGTGATAAATGAATGAGATACGATGATCCATTTATCACCGAGAAAATGTATTTTACAGCTTTTACAGTGTGTTTAATTGAGTGTCTCTTCACCAGATGCTCCGGAAGAAATCATTGCAGTTTCGTCTTCGCCGTTGATCATCCTTACCGCGTGATTTGGGACAGTGGAATCGTGAGGATAAAGTACGCCTGCATGGACGGTAAGTTTATTTTTTAACATTTTTCATGCAAAAAACGATAAATTTACGAGACTTTTCTTTGAAATATTTCCCTGTAAACTCACCGTTTGATTTGTTGGCCCTATAATTAACTTGTGTCAGTGGGATTAGGGGGTGTGAGAACTGTTGTATAAGTGATATAAAATGGACAGACTTTTCCGTTTACAACTCCCATTATCATCAGAAATGGCCTTTCAGCTGCTTTTACTTGTCCTTGTCGACTTTTTTTTCGCCCCGATATTGATCAATTTCCGTCATTTAATACAATTCCTACCCACTGTTTACGCTTTTTATGCTATAGAACCATCTATTTTGTGTGATTTTTGCACGAGAGGATGAGGAAGCCGAAGAAAATTGCGTGTTTCCACCAAGATTTTCCACTCAATCATAAAGAAATAAACATTTTTATTGTTTGACGAGCATCATATTGACTCTATAAAATTCTTTAGATACCCTTGAGGAGTATAAGAATAGACTTTTTTTTAGGTTGGTTCTTAAGATGCTTAGACGTCCATTTATTAACACATAAAATAGAGTCCAATTGGACATTCTCATTTGGAGCACAAGAGGGCCCTTTTTAGGGTCAGAGAGATCTTCTTCATCTCAAATTATTCTCAGACCGAAAAAAAGTAAATGATATTGGGTAATAATTGGATGAATGGAGAAAAAAAATCTTCCGTAATTATCTTTTAATGCCTTTCCCACACGATGTTAAGAATTTTATTGCCACACATTTTTCTATATGGCGCACGTGATTGATTGTTAACAAGATTAAATAGTTCTTTGGGGCAGATGTGTTTATATATCTGTTAATTTCGGGTCGAAACGATCGAAATTCAACTCAATTACCCCCTCAATTTTAGTGCAGGACAGTTGTTTCTCTCCTCAACTTCTGTCTCTCATGCATGAAGAAGCAGGAGTGGGAAGCTCTCTGGGAAAGCGTGGGTGGGTTAACTTTACTCCCATTTAGCATAAATGGCCATGAAATTTCACTGTTGGGAAGTAGTTGATGGGATATTGTCGTTACCCGAGTCATCTCATCTTAAAGTTTCATATTTTTATTGCAATTCCAAATGGAGTATTGCAGTAGATGGGTTTGCGAATTCGGGGCAGATTGTATGGCTTTCTGCAAATCATTATGCAAATCACAACGGTGTGAATTGAGGTCAAAAGACTTAGGAGGAAGTGGGTCATGGCGGAAGATGGCTTTTCACGCTATTTCCATTTATTTTGCACAAGTTGTCCGCATTAAAATGTTCTGTTGTACATTTTGTGCACATTTTGATTTTCCAGAGGGATGGAAAGCCAAGAGATTTCAAATGCAGATTAATTTGGCGGTTCAATTGTTAGGGATTAATTTGTTTTCCACGCATTTAGTGTTTAATGGATAGAGATCTCCGCATTCGTCAGAGTCAAATTGCTTTTCAATACAGTCGAAAATTCACTGCATATGCCCAAAATTAGTTCTCTCCGATCCAGACTTGCGATTGCAATTCAATAGAGAGTTTTGGGAGTTTTGCTTTTCGGGGCCAACGACATAAGGAAGAGTGCATGGCCATATGTTGATGTTGCGCATGGTTCACACGGAATGTAGTTCAACATCCGAAATACTACCATCTAAAATCAATAATGTCCTCAATTTTGCAAAGTTTTACTCTTGCGAATTTTTTCGTGTGGCTGGCAGACAATTAATTTGCCGCAATTAATTGGTGTGAGATGAAATTTATGGGACACCCCCTTGAGAATGGAAAGCACTCTTCCCTCCATGTGAGGCAATATTCCATGAGATATGGGAAAGGGTGTACAATTACAAACACTCAATTTACATATATGCGGTATAATGTTACATTTCCCGGTGTTAATTTGTAATTAAGGAGATGAATGGGTGAGAGAGAGACTAGGGTGGGTCGCTTGAGAAATGTGTAAGAATTTAGAGAAAAAATAAAGAAAAGAAATGCCAATGAAAGGAATATTAGAGTTAAGACAATATTTTGATGTATTTTTGGATTAATGAAGATTTATTTTATTTTTTATCGTTTTTTATTGTTTTGAAAAATTTCAGTGCTTTATAAAGATCTAAAGCTCTAAAAATTTAATACCAAAAAAAATACAAAATCTTCAAGTTTCTAAGTTTTTGATATTTCTTTTAAAATTCTTGAAAAATTTCTAAGATTTTACAGTTTCTTCCGTTTCTTTTCGAACTTCTGTATATTTTTAATACTCTGAAAATTTACCAAATGCCTTAAAAATATACAGAAGCTTTAGGTTTTCAAGATTTTTATTTTTTTTTAGATTTCGGGTAAAATTTCAAAGTTTTTGACGATAATTTTGTATTTCTGAATGAGTTTTACACTTTTTGCAGTTTCTTTTAAAGGATACGGATCTTTAAGCTTTCTAAATTTTGATGAAACTCCACGGTAACTTTCAAAACCTATGCAATTTTTTGAGTTTCTGTTTCAGGCATTTTTTTACTTTTTTAGTAAAATTTCAAAGATTTAGAGAGCATTTTAGGGTTTCTGAAGTTTTGAAACTGTTGTAAAGCTTTTTAAAGCTTCTGGTGTAATTTCAAAGCTTTAATTAAACTTTAATAAGCTCTGAAATTTTATAAGAAGCCTCATAAAGAACTACAATAGCTTTAAAATAGCGAATTAGAGTTTTTTATTGATTAAAATTTTTTTGAATTTTTTAAAGAATTTTAGGATTTCTGGTATTGTTTGGAAGCTCTTTTAGATTTTGTTTAAAAAGTTTTTAAAAACAATACTAAAGCTATAAAAGTTTTTAAGCTTTTATATTTTTTATGTTTCTGATAAAATTTCAGAGCTTTTGAATATGTGTTTTGGAGATGTTTGAAAGATTTTTCTGTTTTTATAATATAAAGCTTCTGATTTTTCTAGAGCTTTTACAGATTTTTTAAAGAACTTATGGATGAATTTCAAAATCTGAATACTTTTTTCTTGAGAATTTTCGGACGAAGCTTTCAGATTTTTTTTTTTTAAACTTCAAGAAATTGTTGTAAAACTTTCTCAAAAATTTCACAGAACTCCTAGATAAATCAAAGCCCTGAAAATGTTATAAAAAAGTTTCTGATTTTCCTTTTTTTTAATATTGATGGTACATTTTCCGTTCAGTTATCTAACCTGGGGAGATTTATAAGGGATTCTCGGGATTCTCCATTTCACATGAGAAGATCTTGGTCTGTTTTCGACGGGAATTGCATAGGATATCACTAATTGAGGGAAGACAAGCTGAGTCTCTCACAGACTTGCAGTCTTCACAACCCCTCTATAACAAAAACGTAAAGCTGCGGATTTTGTCTGATGCCAGATGATTGCACAGGCTTTCGGATTTCACTTTTATTGTTCTCAGTCACGAATACGATCGACATATCGATTTGCGCTAGCGTTGATGATGGATGAGGGTGTTTTCTGATCTCAATCGATTTTTATTTCCCTGTTTAAGAAATTCACCCTCTCTCCTCCGTCCCTTCGTGAAAAGACATAACCAAAACGAAATGCCACGTGCCAAACATTTGGGAATTACTATCGGAAGGATTGGGGTGGTTTTTCCTGGGCTTTCAGCAGCACAAATCAATTGATGCGTTGCTGCTAATGAAGGTGTTGTCGGGTGGCTTCATTTAATTGACACGATGAATTTAATTGCAATTTTATTTTGGGGCTCTCGATGGGGGAGAAAGCAAATTCAACTTGTTCCATTTTCGCTGGGGAATTTGTTGTGAGAGAGAAAGAGGGATAAAAATTGATGATAGTGGTGAAAGAATATTAAAATCGAACAGCTGTATATGAATGGTTTTTATGCTCAAACTCTCTGAGGGATGAAGAATAATTTCTGCATTGTTGCAATTTCGTCACGTTTTGCTATATATTCACAGAGACCCAGAGTTCAAATTATATTGACTTAGCTCTTTGGATTCAAGGGGGATGGGAAATGTAAATAGGAAAGAAGTGGGAATGGCTCAGAGTGTAAAGTATGTTATTAAAAACTATGAGTGGATTATTCTATATTTGCCTTTACCTACTTTTCGCGTTTACTCTGGGGTTGAAAGAGGAACTTCTTGAATATCTTGAATAAGTTATACCAAGAAATCTTAAGATATATTTCACTTGATATTAATGTTATTCATAGCATTCATAGAGTAAAATGTTCTTAACCCACTTTTTGTTGGATTAGTTCGTCTCTCACTCTCTCCCTCATAAAGTCCTCATTTAGGATTTATGTACATATTTTCTTTTCTACGCGGCATCACACAGACGTTTGTCTATTCAACTTGGCCATGAATTTTATGGGAAAATCGATGCCACGACGAAAGTGGAGGCAAAAAAGTATTCTCTTTTTCCTTGTCTCCATCGCATAATTTAATATATTGGATTTTAGCTATTGAGTTGAGGAAAGGAGAAAGACATTGAGATGTTGAAACGTGTGGATTTCAGATGGGAATGAGATGTTCCTGCTGAGTGACTTTGGATAGTATTTCACATGAGATTTCAATATGTCTTTCAGACTTCCGCGTCACTAAGTACTGTGGCGAACACTTGGCCATTGGCAATGAGATTCACGTGAAGGCTGAAGATCAGGCAGGGAAGGGTGAACCCGTGGCTGAGGCGAGAATCTCACTTGATCAGCAATACCATCAGTTCACCAATTTGAAGATACTCAAAGAAGTGCCAGCCACTTTGTCACCGAATGAGGCTCGGAAGCACCACATTTATTCCCAGGTAAAAGTTCTTTTTTTCCAGCTCTTTGTTTGCTCTTGCTCTGAGCGTATTAATTACACAAACATGGTAGGGATTTTGAAATGAGGGAGGGAGAAGTTAAAGAGTAATTGAAGTGCCGTATATTCGCTGAATTCAGTTGATTCAATTAGTGATGATTAAATTAAATTGGATGGCGTTTTGGGGATTGATGAGAATTTATTGCTATAGAGTTTTTTTTCAATTTATTGTTAGGACTTTCGAAAATTGAAGATTTTGCCCAAGGATACGGACGAATTTAACGATATTGAGAAGATAGGCGATGAGTTCTACTTCAGAAAGGACGAAGGAGGTGATAAAACGACCGAACCACCGATTGATGAAAGCTTAGATGAGATACTGGAGAGTGGAGTTGAGGCGGGAAGCGATGGAGAGGAACATTTGGAGACCAATCTAGTCGAGACAACTTCTACTTATGGTCAGATTAATAGTACAATTAGGGATAGCTTAGGCAGTAGGATAGATTATGCAATTGACGAGGGAACACGAGCACCGATGGAGGAGACGGAGGGGGAGGCTCTCAATGCCACGAGAACACAATTGTGGGATATTCTGACCAGAGGAGGAGTCACTGAGGACTTCACGGATGTGGAGTCCACTGTGCCATCAAATAAGGACACAACGGATGTGGATATGAGTGAAAAATCTGTGATAATTACTAATTACGAGGGGAAGATGGAGGACAGCGAAGAGGAGGATGACTATTACTTTGACGAATATGACTACATCACGGGCTACAGAAATTCAGGCAGGAGGAAATACAAAAGGTGATAAATTGTGATTAATGGGTTGCCCAAACTTACCTTTTTCCTCTCCCCAAATTTTTTTTTAGTGTCCAGAGAACAGCACTTAGGAGTCCCCTCCTTCAGGGATTCGCCATGACGCCGGGCTACCCGAAGTTCTATGTGGGCGAATGTGACTGCAAGTGGACGATAACGGCTCCAGAGGGACAGAAGATCCGACTAACTGTAGTGGATGTTTCTCTAAGATGTAATACCCAGAGAGAGACAGGACATTTATTCAGAAACTCAAGCTAATTTATCTGGGACCTCTTTTTCAGTTGATAATCCCTGCAGAGATTACATCGTGGTGACGGATTCTGCCCTTAATCGCGTCCTCTACAGCAGCTGTGCTGAGCTCCTTCGTCCGAGACTCGTGATAAGTGAATCGAATCAGCTTCAGGTGATTTGAATTGGAGAGAATGGGAGGAGAGAGAGAGGGATTTTAATGTGGCTTTTTTTGCAGATCAACGTGAAATCCACCAGTAAGCTGGCTTATCCCAAGAGAGGTGTTCTGATCCACTACACCGGTGAGTTGAGCTACTTTTCACTAGATGGAAATGTTAGTGCTATGTTTGTCTCTTTCGCTCAATGTGTTGATCTCTTTTACACGTGATGTTGAAGAGACACGTGTTTCCTTTAAGATTAAATTACAGTAGGGAAGTGGGCGTAGAAAATTGAAATGGGAACATGAAATCATTAACGTTCGGAATACCGAAAAAATGCATGAAAAAAGCGGAATATCGAAAAATGTATGAAAAACGCGGAAGATCGAGAAACGTATGAAAAACATGGAATGTCGAAAAAATGTATGAAAAACGCGGAATATCGAAAAATGTATAAAAACGCAGAATACCAAAAAAAATGTATGAAAACGTGGAATATCGAAAAAAGGTATTAAAACGCTGAATACCGAAAAATGTATGAAAGCGTGGAATACCAAGAAATGTATGAAAAACGCGGAAGACCGAGAAATGTATGTAAAAGGCGGATTACCGTAAAATGCAAGAGAAACGCTGAATATCGAAAAATGCAAGAGAAACGCGGAATATCGAAAAATGCAAGAGAAACGCGGAATATCGAAAAACGTATGAAAAACGCAGAATATCGAAAAATGTATGAAAAACGTGGAATACCGAAAAATGCAAGAGAAACGCGGAATATCGAAAAATGTATGAAAAACGCGGAAGACCGAGAAATGTATGAAAAACGCGGAATACCGAAAAATGTTTGAAAAACGCGGAATACCGAAAAATGCAAGAGAAACGCGGAATATCGAAAAATGTATGAAAAACGCAGAATATCGAAAGATGTATGAAAAACGCGGAATACCGAAAAATGCAAGAGAAACGCGGAATACCGAAAAATGCAAGAGAAACGCGGAATATCGAAAAATGTATGAAAAACGCAGAATATCGAAAAATGTTTGAAAAACGCGGAATACCGAAAAATGTTTGAAACACGCGAAATACCGAAAAATGTTTGAAAAACGCGGAATACCGAAAAATGTATGAAAAACGCAGAATACCGAAAAATGTTTGAAAAACGCGGAATATCGAAAAATGTATGAAAAACGCAGAATATCGAAAGATGTATGAAAAACGCGGAATATCGAAAAATGTATGAAAAACGCAGAATATCGAAAGATGTATGAAAAACGCGGAATACCGAAAAATGCACGAGAAACGCGGAATATCGAAAAATTTATGAAAAACGCAGAATATCGAAAGATGTATGAAAAACGCGGAATACCGAAAAATGTATGAAAAACACGGAATACCGAGAAATGTATGAAAAACGCGGAATATTGAAAAATTTTGAAAAATACGGAATATCGAAAAATGTATGAAAAACGCGGGATATCACAGATTTTGGGAAAATTTTTTGTTTAAAAACTTTTAGCTATATTTTCATTGATAAAAAATTTCTACGCGTAACTTATCTAGCAAGTTAACTCATTTACTACGTTCTAATATGCTTTTACGTTATGTATGTATTGGCATGAAAGAGAGAATCGAGAGCATATTTTTCTATCCATTTCAGCTGTTGGCTGTCTCACTCCCGCCACCCCACCGAATGTCCGTCTCGTTGTGAGGAGTGAAGAGCTCGCAGAATTCATCTGTGATCCATCGTTCGACCTCGTATTCCCCGACACAGCTGTTAACAGTCGCGTCTTGAAGTGCACGGAGCGTCACACGTGGAACGACTCACTGCCGGATTGCATTGGTGAGTCTCTTCTCTTTCAAATTGACTTTGGTTGTGAATGAAGGGAGGCGAAAAAAAAGTGCGAGGGGAGATACAATGAGGGTCAAAAGAGTTCAATTTGTCGATGAGATATCGCTTGTGGGTGGTAAAACGTGAAGCTCTACTCTCTTTAGGTATATGGATTTTCCATTTCAAAGACGCGCCACGCTTCGTCAGATCGTTGAAAATATAATCACTAAAATAACCTCTCTCTATCTCGGTTTTTGAGAGCATGCTTTTTCGACTTCAAAAAGTGAATATTTTTCCTTATCAGTTGGAGTTTTTTCCTGTGGGATTTTTTTCTACCCTATATGAAATCGATAATGTTGCTCCAATAATTTGCTTTTATTTTATGTTCTCTGAGCAAACAACAAAGACTGGTGATGAAAAAATAGTTCTAATGATTCTCATGACTGCTTTTTTAGCGCTTTAGAGCTAATTTGAGGCGCGAAATGGGAGCGAAAGAGTCACTGATGATTCGTTTCAATGACCCTCGAAGGACCAACTTGAAATTTTCTACGCGTCATTTAAAGACATACAAGCCTCATTATTAGATTTTGTGTAGAAAGGAAAATGAGAAGGAATTTTTATGAGGCACTTTTTTTCTCACATTTTCACTCCATGCACATTTTGCTCGCAGGTAGACGAGCTTTCCTACCGACTTTTTCCTCAATGATGCTTTTTTATCACTATAATAAAGTTGTGCTTTAGCGTCAGAAATGAGATAAACCTGGGGCTAAAGAATGAGACGCAGAAGGAGCGCACCAATTTTTCAATTAAGCCCCTACAATGCCAATTGATAGTAGGAGAATAATTTATGATGGCTTTCACAGTGATTATCTTTCGTCAGTATTTTGGACGTGCTGAAGTTTACTCTTCTCAGCAGGAGAGGCACATTTTAATTTTTAATTGGAAAGACAAATTGTCAGGACAAGCGTAACAGCTTCTGGTCACGTGATGGTTGACTCTCTGAGGAATCCCAGAGGTAAAAACAAGAAAGAGCATATATATCAGGCTTTGTGAAGGAATTTCAGTTGAAATTAAGCTAAAGATGAACTTTAAGTAATTCCAAGAAGCTTGCATTAAAACTGTTTGATTACTGACCGCGTAAGGGTAATACTATAATCCGAATTCCAACGTTTGCTCGTGTGTCCGTTTGTTTCTGAGCCTAACCGGTTGCAGATAGGAACTTTGGGTCTTCGGGGACCCCCCCTCCCTCCAGAAAATAATCCAGAATTAAAATAATATTTTTCAATATTTTATAAACCCGGTCTTCACCTAAAGAACAGCCTTTTTATATCAAGAATCAATCCAATGATTTGTTTTGTTATTTAAATTTCATTAACTTCTAATTATCAAAATAGGACAAATCTGTTATCCTTGGAATTGTTAGTCCTTCTACTTTCATAATCTGCTTTAAAATTTCTGATAGAACCCGGTTCTATAGGCACCTAAGACCAATTGATTCTAAGAGTATAGAATTTAAAAGGGTTTTGTGGAGTGAGTTTCCACAGAAAAGAGAATTTTTCCAGAAAATTTTGAAAAGTGATTTGGATGAGGAAGGTCTAATGTAAACTTTGTAGTACCTACCACATTTAATCCCACCACCCCCTCCCACAGTCCCATTAAATTTCAGAATTAAAATTCAAAAATTGAACTTTTCCTTCCACGACCCCAGAAATTCACTAAAAATTTTCCAAGTGAGCCTCACAAACTTCTCACCTAACTCACCACCCACCTATTTCGCCCCCACCCCCCGCCCACCGGAACACTTTTTCATCCAAACATGGACATATGAGTTTAATTTGAATGGTTTTTCAATTTCAAGTCGACCTAAAGTAGTTTAAACTTGATTAGACCATAAGCTGATAGAAGAAATTTACATCAAAATGGCAAACCAACTGGCAGTCTCGCCTGGCACCCCTATTTTTCCGGCATTTTTTTTTCCAAAATGTAATCATTTCCAGGGCAAATTTTCACCAATTTTCTCATAAAATGCAACACAGAGTCACTCTAACGGGGAATGATGGCCTCCTAAGTCCCATTTTTCCAAATTTTATACATATTTTTCACTTTCAATCGGAAATGCGCCGCCAAATGTCAATTCGGCTCACAATTCGTTTTTGACACTTTCAAAAATTGACATTCCTCCTACTTGAGCGTCCTGAAACAGTTCAATGGGGATTTTGGAGCCCCCATTCACATTTAGAGTGGATTTCTGTTGGGTTTTATGTGAAAATGAGGGAAAAATCGGACCAAATATAATTGAGGTTATGTTAGCTTTGCTAAAAATGGC
>CAKKOB020000234.1:56896-69139 GCA_918844115.2 Phlebotomus perniciosus | reverse complement strand
AAAGCTTAGAAGAGCTTTGAATGAAAGATTAAAAAAAAGATTGGAATGAAAGCTTTATGAGCATTTATTATAAATTTAAAAAAAGCTTTGAATATATATAAACTTAAGAGAGCTTTGAATCAAGGCTTAAAAGAGCTTTAAAAGGAAGCTTTTAAGAGAGCTTTTTTACTAGAACATATTATATGAAAGCTTAGGGAATATCAGTCAAGAATGTCAGAATTTTGATTTTTAATTGTCTTAAATGCCAGAAAAAGTTCTATAGCAATGTTAGAAAGATTTGTGTAGAATACCTGTGAAATATATAATGATTAAATGGTGGCCCTCAATCCGGGTTGAACCGTTTGGTCTTGTAATTCCTTCTTTATTGAGAACACATTTTATTTTCACGTAGAAATTTTCACAAGAATATTTGTTCTATAATTGTTCTGAATGATTCCTTGATTTGAATTATTTTTACAAAAATGCGCCAACATTTGATTTAGTAATTTACTAAAGTTTAATTTTTTTCAAAGCTCTGAAATATTCCTTAAAGCTCCACAAGTTGAACAATTTCTAAATGAATTGTTAAAGCTCACCACAAGATGCCTTAAACCTTTCTGAAACCTTCGAAAACTCACAAAATGTTCTCAAAGTTCCTTGAAAGCTTAAAAAAATCAATGTATTATTTATCAGAACTTTCACTTCCAAAAACGATTGCGAACTTTCAAACAAGAGTACACCACTTCTAACTATATTATCTTCCCCTTCTTGGTTTAAAGCTTTAAGAAGCTTCTATGCTCCAAAATTTGCTAAAAAAAAAGTTCTTCAGCGAATCTCTGAGTTCAACAGAAGAAAATCCATCCTAAGAATCATTATTCAGGTAGGTAATTTTATTCTTTTTAATATTTGCAATTTTCCTATCTATACATATTTTTCGCTGAATTGGTTGATAAATACTTGAAATTAATTAATATTGGGGAAAGGCGGGTTATTGGAAAAACCAATGGAATATTCTTTTTCCCTGGACCAATTTTTAGGGGAGGGCGGGGGATTCTCCAAAAAACCGAAGTCTCTAATCTGCAATCATTTGGCTTCTAAGCCCGAAAATGATAAACGGACCAACAAACGGAGATCCGGACAAATTGGCGGGAAATATTTTGTTTAAAAATAGACGGAACAATAAGATCGACTTTTCCAATCAGTTTATTTGCTGAAAAGCTTCACTCTCTATACGTAATTAACTCTAATCAATCAGCATAATTACAACCTTTTTCAGCATAATTACCCCTGAACTTCATTCCAAGTCAAATGTTTGCATATTTTGCCCAAATACAAATCTCTCTGCTCTGTGAAAACTTTCTGATGTTCAAAATTAAAAGATTCTCCACAGTGTGTCCAACGATCTTTTCTCTGGGGCGAGCTTTTGGAGCTTTCACCGTCGAACTTTCCCCTCAAATGGGGTTCTTGTCTCTGCACGAGTCGCCGTGGAAACCCTTTAACAGCGAAGGAAGGCCGACAGTGCATCTCAATGTTAAGCTTTCTGTCTCGCCTCGCATATTCAAATAAGGCAAAAGCTCCGGCGAGATAATTGAGACATTCTCCCGCTTATGGACTCCACATCACTCTTACATGGAAAGACAGTCAGGAATTCCGATGATTTTTTTTCTCTCATAATAGTTTTGCATTTAGGGGAAGTGGGGGCCACTGTGACAGTGAAAAGCCGCACACATGTGCGTGTGTGGAAAATCGGAAAAGCTCGCTCGCAAAAGTACGCATGCGTCGCATATTCCTTCGTTGGCCGCCTTCCCAAATGCACCGCTCGTGGCTTTTCAGTTCGTTGCGGATTTTCAAATGGATCACATTTAAACCGTATAGAACCACATCGTCACATTAGAAGGGAAAATCAATCCGTTACAGAAGGGGATCAACTTCTGAAAGGGAGAGAGATTTATTTTAAAAAAAAAAAAGCGCCAAAAAGAATATTTAGTTGGACTCTTTTAGTGTTTTTCGCCCTTTGAGTGTTATATATTTTTTCTCGTGTTGATTTTGTGTCGAAGCTGAGAAAATCCACTTTGAAATTTCGTGAACGAGGAGAGCCAAAAGAGGAGGAGTGATCAATTTTCGAAGGGGGGTGGCAATTGGGCATAACAGCAGCCAAAGTAAAAGGAAAAAAAAAGAAAACTGAACATCGATTTTCATTTTGAGCGGCTTAATTTTATTTTAGACCCCGAATGTGAGGTAATTAATTATGCGATGAAAACGATAAAAGTTCGTTTTTTCTCTCTCCCACTTTTTTTCTCCTTCTTATAACATGAAGTCCACATGAAAAGTCACAACTTTTTGAGTGAGTTGGTAGTGAATTGTCGCACACATTTTCATCATCACCACCTTCGAAAATAACTGGCTCAACAGTGGCTGCCCCAAAAACACCGAAAAAAGGAGATTCTCAACACCAAAGAGGGCGACAAAGTGTTGCAGTGAAGGAATTTCCAATCCTTTATTCAGAAAGGACTCTCAGTGTTGCAGTTTCAGAAGCTGCTTTGAGGACTTTTTCTTGTTCTTGTCTCTCTGTCAAGTCAAGATAAAAGGACATTCTTTAGAGAGAATGTCTTCTTTGTGATTCATAAGGTGAAATGTGATTAAAATTCAGCAGAAAGAGTGAAAAAAAGCACAACAGTCTTTGCAGGTGAGATTGGACTTAAAATAGAAAAGCCCCCGCTTTGTTCAGCTCAAATTGACCTCAATCAAGAGCGGACGAGTGGCCAATTTGAATGTGGGGGGATTATTTGGAATTTATGGGGAGGAAGTGAGTGGTATTTAAATCCTAACCAACCTCCACCAACATTTCCCCATCACACAATTCCCACATGAAACGCTCTTTCACCGCAAAAAATCGAATAACAATCTGCAGGAAATTACATAGATTTCATTTGATCATAAGCAAAATATTCAAAATCGACTTTTATTTGGGGAAACTGATAACTTTTTGGGGGTGGAAAAGTCTCTCCAGAAAATATTTCCTTTGTCCAAAGTTGCGCAGGACAGGAGCTTCGTTTCGTTTGAACTCTAACGTTCACAAGAGAATCATTTTCCCATATTTAGTGCTTTTAAATTGAATTTAGAAAGTAATTTTAGTCAATTTTAATATTACTTTGTGCAATTAATTGCGAAAAGATTGATTGACAAGCAATTATACCAGGCGCCCCCATCGAAAAGCTCTTTTTTAATCCCTAAAATTCTCAATATACCTTTAAACCTTTAACATATAACTCTCATCTAGAGAACAAAACATGACAAACAAAGCTTCTCTCCAAAAGAAAAATCCCAAAATAAGCTGCAGTTGAAATTCCACCCTCAAAACTTTACCTTAAAAGCTATTCAAAATCTCTCCTCCCTGAAAATCCTAAGCTTGAGCTTTCCACAATTCCACTGCAAGTGGCATTTAATCTGATGGTCTTCTTACCATTTCCCATTCGCCCAATACTTCCTGAAGCAATTTCCGACAAATCTTCTCCGAACCTTTCTCAACATCTCTCGCCCCGTCTTTCAAATAGGAAAATCCTCCTCCAGCGACAATTAGTTACATGACAATCTTAAAAATCCCGATGGAGAGCTTTTTCCAGGAGGGGGTTGAGGGGGAAGTGCATGGGAAGTGGTCCAGGGAATTTCCCCGCGACGTGATCAAAATGCTGAGAAGGTCGTTGGGAGAGATTGCGAAGTACAAAAAATCTTATGCGGGTTTTCCCCATCTATTTTGGAAATATCTTTTTGGGACGAAAGCTATTTTCGTCCCAGAATTCAATAGTATGGGTTCTTTCATCAAAATAAGAGAGACATTTCCATTGAATGGGTGCTATTTTGGGCAACAGATTATCCATTCAAATTGTTGAATTTGCTTGCTAATAGTTGGACAGGTTGTTCTGCGGTTTTGAGGGGGAGTTAAATTTAAATTTGAAAAGAATTGACAGTTGACGTCTCACTAAAATATTTATGGACTAAATATAAAGGAAAACTTTTTCTCTATAAATGTTATTAACATTTAAGTAGTATATCTAATAAATTCCTGGAATTACAGCAGAATAATTCACTTTATAATAGAGTGTTAGTATAATGGAATTCCTTCAGGAATTACACTGGAAAAGTCCTATCCATTCAATAAAAAATTCTGTTAGGTTTCCTGACACAGAAATAGTTTTATTAGAATTGTTATCCGTGAAGCGATTTTAAAAGAAATTGACGTGTTTTCCTACGAGATTGTGTATTTAAAAGTCATTTAACCTAAACATACGGAAATGTCCTAAGGAAATCCCTTAGGAAGTCCCGCGGAAACTTACTAGTCAAACGTAGGAAAATTCAGAGGAAATTTGTGACTCTTTCCTGGAAAACTTTCCATACAAATTTTCCCATTTGTTAACTTAGAAAATAATGGAAAAAATTCTATAGGAAATCAGGAAATATCCTACGAAATTTCCGCTAGAATTCCTTGGGAAGCTTTTAAAATTTTGGAATATTCTTTAATTTAGTTTTTATCCCATTATTATATCTTATTAATATATCTTAATGAGAGATAAATTTGATCATCTTTGGGATCAATATTTTAAAACTTTAATCCTAATCACATTTAATATTATCATAACATTTTCTAAGATCCATCTGGAATTCATCTTATTTTAAAATTAAATCAAAATTTCTTTCCTTCAAGCTAAAATTAAAAAAATAACCGTCTCTGCTCTATTTGGAATAGAAAAACTTCTACACAGTATATCAATCAATGCACTTTCATGAATCTCTCTTGGGGGGAATTTGACCCCATTTCTCATGTCCAAGTCAACATGAGAGAAGCAGCAAATGCATAAAAGAATGAAATTCAAAACAACTTGGCCATCTGACAAGATCCTCTCACCGAAATTTACGGGGCATGTTCTCAATTTCCTCATGAGCCACCGTGGCAGTGAAAGAGACTCATTCGGGCGAGAGGCAACATTAAACTTGAAGAGAATTGCGTCATTTTGCCGAATGGGACAAAAATAAATTAACCCGAAGTTAGAAAAAAAGGGAGTGAGAGAAGCCGGGCGTCTTGGGGCGAAGTCATTGGGATGGGGAATCGCCTGTGTGGGTCAAGATGACTCGCTGGCTGGTGACTTTGAAACCACATTCCACGGAACAGGTGGGAAACTTGGAGGATTTTTCGCGTCTCCTTGGGAGGCATAATGGAAGGCACACGGTCGTCCTTAGCATTTTAAACAATCGCGACACACTTTTTGCGCGGCCTTTCAGCAACAATTTGGCCGTTTTGCACACGATTTCGGCTGGATTGCATTCTCTCCACTAATACTTTCAGTGTCACTGGGAAATTTTCAAAGACTTTTCCAGTTTTGTGCACCTTCAGATTGAATTTTAACAGCCCAAAAGCACGGATGTTGCGCGCAAAGAGGCAGAAATTTCACTTGAAATTCACCAGATGTTTGAACATAAAATACAAATCAACCCATTTATTCAGCATAACGACCTCATTATTATTTACTAATCTACATTATTCATAGTTAATGTTAGTCGTTAATCAATTATAGTAATGATGTTTAAATTATAGTTAGAGATTTTGGATTGAAAGACCGCAAGTTATGAGCTTTTTTAGTACTTCTTTTATGAATAAAAAGAACATATGAGATAGATTTTATTTGCTGATTAGTTAAATTATTCAAAAAATTCTACAAGTAATTTAAAAGATTTCATCTGAAGGAAAATTTAAATTAAAAGTACTCTTGACAATTTAAAACGTTTCATCCCGAGCTTTATCAGAGCTTTTTTGCTGAAAAACAACTGAAAAAGACAATAGAAATTAACGAAATTATTATAACCTAAACAATCTGATCGAAAACTTTTAAATTTAAAAGTTAGATAGAACTTTTAAGAGCTTTTACTGATTTTTATTAAGCCTTTTTATCGTTAAGGAAAAATGATGGAATGAAAGCTCTTCAAAGCTTCAGAATCGCCAAAAGTGAGGGAGAAAAATTAAACACTATCAAAGCATTGATTTCCTCTAAATCTGCTTGAAAGCTGATTCAATTTGAAGTTTCTAAGATTTACATATTCTCGTTTTTATCAGTATTCATAAATATTTGTTATTCTGTCTGTCGGAGCAAGCAAGATAGTTCCTGCTTTGTTGATTTTCCAATCAAATCGATTCAAAATGTACATATATGCTAAACTCTGCTATCAATATTATTCCCATTTCGACATATTCCATTATGGAATATGAAACCGCAAATTTTGCATGATAGAGATATCAATATTGGAATCTTGAAGGAAAATTGATCAAATAATCCTAAACAAAGAGATTTTAATAAATTCTCCGAGTCTCCTTGTCAAGTCTCCCAGGTGTTTTGAATGCAATTTTCTTTCCCTGACTCTATCAAAATATGCAGAGGCGATGGAGACGCCTGGTTGTCGAGGGAGCTTTCGTTGCATATTAGAGTATTTCCTGAATTTCTCTGCCATCCAATATGATTCTTTGTATTTTTGCCCGTTTTTGGGGGAAGAGAGGAAAATAATTTTCGACATGAAACCTCTAGAGACTCATGTTAATCAAGACTTTCTCGGACATTTTGCACGAGAATGAGTTGCCTGGTACGTGGTTTGTTTTTTATTATAGAGCCTCACCTCCCCTCCCTCCCCCTCCCCCCCGGAAAACCGAAAATAAAAGGAGTGCCACGAGGTACAACCGAAAAGCCATGTAAAAGTGGAAGGTAAGAGAAATAAAACACAAGAATTCAGTGACAACAATCAAAATTGATGAAGGAGGTGGGCGGATATTGAGGCAAGAGTCAACATATTTTTGTTGCTAAATAAAACAGGCGAGAAGAGCTTCGTGGGTGGGTTAAATCCAATTGTTGGGGCTCCGTTTCCCGCCACAAATTGCTGTTTCGGGCGGCAAGAAGCAAGTAAAGTTTCGGAGCAATTGGGGGGAGGGGGAGGTACATAATCCAGTCGGAAAAGCTTGTCGAAATTTTCTTCGCCCAGAGACGAGCAAAAAGCTCATCGTTATTGTTCACTTTCTTTGCTTTCCACCTTTCTATTTGCTTGTAGTCTGTCCTCAAATTGTGACAATTTTCTCACATAACACTGGTCAGAGATGAAAAGGTGTCAACCTCAAAATTGTCTTCCTCTTCCTCCAATTTCTACCGAAAATTTCGCCTTGCAAGTGAACAGAAAAAGCTTCTTTTCTCTTGATCATTGCACGTGAAAAATCCAATCGGATTGAATAGAATTGGAAATTCAGCATTTTCCCACGTTGGTGCTTCCGCCAAGGGGGAGATAATGTGGTTTGAAGTGGTGTATACAATTTAATTATTTTATTTTCATCCAATGAATTAGCTATGATTAAAGCTTTTTAAAGCTTTCAAAGTTGAGAAATTCGAAGAAGAAAGCTTTTATACTTCAAAGTTTCAAAGAAAATTGATTAGCTTAAAGCTTTCTTAAATTGTTGCAAAGATCTGCAGAAAATTTGTAAAGCTTTCGGATATTTCTAGAGCTTTTGAAAATCTCGTTAAGCTTTTGAAAATTCTGGAGAGTATTTGCAGATTTTCTTAAAGCTTTCTTAGAAATCTTTTTAAAGCTCTCTAAAGCTTTTCAAGCCTGGAAAAGTTCTTATAAAGCTTTCTCATAAAGCCTTAGAAAGCTTTCTTAAAAACATTTGGAGGGTTTTAGTATATAATACAAAACAAAATTGATAGTATGAAAGCTTTTGAATTGAAGCTTTTTCAACATATAAAAGTGTCGGAAGTTTTGGTCACCTTTCTGTCTCTAATATCTCCCCCTTGGCATCTGCAGGTGAGACAAAGAAGAGACCCAGAAATACAGCAATTATTCAACAAGAAAATGTCTCTGGAGGATAATTTCTCCACCCGATCGCAATCGATATTGGTGGGTAAATTTCTCAATAAATCCCCAGAAAATAGCAAAGAACAAAGAACAATATTGACCCCATTTCTCCACTCCCCAAACCCCACCATTGAAAATCCACCTCGCAAAATGACTACGAAGCATGACAAAGTGAAATTAAATATGAGCTTTCGATTTTATGGCTCCTCCAACCGGTTTGAGCACTCCAAAAATATATATCCCCATTCTATATATTGCAAATGTGAAGCCAGGCCAAAGAGGAGCTCCTCCCTGAATTTTTCTGCATTTGCGACTTGGTCGTTCACATTCATTGAAAATGCACTTTGTGAGACTTCTCAAGTGGGAATTCGAACTGTTCAATAAATATTTATGTGTTTGTCCTGTGGCTTCGGCCAAGAGGAACTTTGTCTGGGTGAAACATGAGTGGGATGTGGTGGTTTTCGACACGAGTCAAGAGGATTTCATAGAAAATTGTCGAAAGGAACTTTTGCCAAACATTTACTGAACACAGAAAAGAAAATTGTTGCAGCAAAATTGTCCTACATAGTAATAATATGTATGAGATTGAATTTATTGAATTGGAAAGTGAAATATTTAAATCAGAATATTTAAAAGGACAGCAAAATTGATTAGGTTTTTAATAGTTATTCGAAAAGACGCTTGTTTTTCAGTGTAAATCGATATAAGGCGCATCAAAGGGGAGATATTATGGCCAAAAAGACTTACAGCACTTCCTACACTTCCACATTTTGTAGAAAAGCTCCTGAAAGCTCCAATTCGGAAGCTTTGAAGAGCATTCATTCTATAAATTTTTCTATAGCTTTTTCTTCTAAAGCTTTCTGAGAAAGCTTTCTAGAACTTTATAAAAAGCTTTCTAATAAGAAAGCTTCCTAAAAAGCTATATAAGAAAGCTTTCTATAGCTTTCTAAGAAAGTCGTTTATAAAAGCTATATGAGAAAGCTTTCGAATACAGCTTTCTAAGAAAATTTTCAAAAGCTTTCCAGAATTTTCAAAAGCTTAGCGAAAACTTCAAAAGCTCTAAAGATTCTACGAAAGCTTTACAAATCTTCCATATTATTTTTTATTGCTGCCTAAAAAGCTCTAAACTTTGAGCTTTTATCCCACGAAAGGCGCATATTTTGAATAAAAACCACCAGTTCAATCGCTCCTAAGTGAAGATTAATTATCCACATTCTCACCCCAATAATCCAACAACTAATTTGGTACTTGGGCATAAAGCACATCCAAGTGCGTGTCGAGAATGCCAATTGTCGAAAGTTCATCTCTCTCTGGGAATACTTTTCACCAAAAATCCCGCCACCGTGGCTCACCCATAAATTTTGGGGTGAATCGATACTCCGGCTGGCTCCAACTTCCGGTGCCTCCCGAGGCACTCCGTGCCCATTAAACAATTTGGCAGACACCGCGATGCGTCGCAATTGGCTGACATTGCGTTGCCAGGAATCACGGGGATTTGCAGTTTTTGAAAATTGTGCAAGAGAGGGTGGGCGGACGGATGCATTAATCGGAGTAATGGGGGATTCGGAGCCACAGAGATAAATGGTTGTCTGGGAATTGTAGTGGAGACCCCAGCCGTGGAATTTCACACATTCACAAAAGACAATCAATCACTCAGCAATTCCTCGGACTTGCCCAGTAATTCCATTTAATGTGGTCAAACATCCATCCTGGGCAGTCACGATGGGTGAGAGCTTTTTCCTCATCCACGTCCCAGTCGATTGATAGATTCCAGTGGACTCTCCAGCTGCACCAGAGCGCATTGGATGGGAGTATATCTAACGAATCCACTCACCTCGTATCAAAGGGAAATGCTAGAGTGCCTTTTGATTGATCACAGAGCCACTCTTGGCCGTTCTTTTTCACTGCAATCTTCCCAGTCACTCAATCAATATTTGTATTAAATCGGCACGATTTTAACGAACAGTAAGGGAAATCAAGTGATTATTTAGTTTGAGAACCAGTCAAGTGGATACTTAAATGGAGTAGAAGTAGATAATCCGTTTAAATTTGAATTTAAAGGAAATCGTTGCAGTAAAATTGTTCTACGATGTCTACGGTAAAATTCATGAGATTTACATATTTTATGAATCGAAAATTTATCTTTAAAACCAGTAAATTTGAAGAAAAATAAAATTGGTTAAATTCTACAGATTATGAGCACTTCGAAAAGACTCTAATTTCTGGTTAAAAGCGCGAAAAAAGCGCTTGATTATTTTTTAAGTAATTTGGTTCCATTTAGGGCGCCTATCTAAAACACTTAAATGACGCTTATTATCAGCTAAAGGCACTAAAAGATGCTTATTTCAAACCAGAATCTAAATAAAAATGCCAAAGGCGCTTATTTGATTGATTTGATGGCGCCCAAAAGGCGCCGGTTTAAAGTAAAAATCTATCACAAAATACTCTTTTCATCTTATATATCTCAAAAAACCCTCATTGAGTTGAAATTTCAACATAAATTGAGTAGAATAAAAGTAACTGTTTAACATTGAATTCGAAAGAGTAACTGACAAACACAAACCACGACTTTAACATTAAATCCACAGACAGAATGGTTTGATCACGCAGTGGAGACTTGTCTTCATCTCCACCCCCCCGATTCATTAGGAAATGGCACGTGGTGGATCTGAGGGAGGCTCGAGGGAGGCTCTCAGAAAAAAAGTGTGCTGAGAAACGCGATTTCGTGTTGTGATTTTATTATAATTTCATCATGTCATGGTCGGTTTTTTCGTGTCGATTTTCTTTTGCCTCCTTTTCACATCGCAACCAATTCATTTTATAACTCTCCTCACACTTTATGTGGATTCTACTAGTCAAAAAAAAAACTGCTAAAAATGTTGTGAGGAAGATTTTGAGAGATATTTGCATATGTTGCTATTTGCATGGCCACGAGAACTACTGTTGCAAGACAAATGCAAGTGGGAGGATGTATATATTTGACCACTCTGCCATGCACTGCATCATCGCATGAATCGCACATTTTTGCGGTGGGTTAGCAGGAAAATCGATGGTTTTTCCACAACCACCCTCTAGATATAATTAGTTGAGGGTATTTGTTTGCTGTGGTGTTTTCTGGCATATTTTTCCGACTCTTCCACGCCACAGCTGAAAGCACTCGTTGAGCTTCAGTCTCAGTTTAGGTCTAGCTTTAAGTGTTTGGTGGAATTTATTCTTGAAACTGCTTGAATGGGCGCTTTTTCAAGCGCTTGAAATTCATTATGAGCATGTTTTGCAGCTTTTTTGAAGATTTTAGGAATGTAAGTCATATTTTTTTTTAAATTTGACTGAAATTGTTCAGAATTAGTTTAGTAAAACTCTCTTACGGCGTTTCTTTTATGGAATTTCTTTCATATTTTTCAACAACAAAAAACGCCCCTAAAGCGCTCAGATTTTTTTTAATTTCGTTTTTTGCCGCCCTGAATTTAATCATTAACCATTTTTAACTATTCTATGTTTAAAACTGATATAAATCGTTCCATAAATTCCTCATTAAACTCTTTTCCGGCGCTTTTTGACTACTTTTATTCCCTTTTCAAGCGCCTTTTTACCCTTTTATATCCCAAAGACCACAAAAAGCTCCCACACTTGAACAAACTACTGTCCTTTTCTCCTTTTCGCTGTGGGTCTTCGATGGGATTTGCGTGTGTGAATTGTGTTTATTAATAATTATGCCCCTCGTCGTTATTGATTCGACCAAGAGGGTCGTTTATCGATTTGGTGGTGAGACAAATTGCCATAAAAATCAATTCTCACGTGGGCAAAAAAAATGGGGACAATTTCCTAAGGAGACTCAATGGAGGCGCCAGGTCCTCGCACGCGTCAAAGTTAACACGACCTGTGCCATTTATTCGTTCCACCCCCCTCGATAAGGGGGAAACAATAAAAAGAGATAAAGAGCATAGTAATGTACACTGTGATATGTAATAAAGTGAAATATGAAGGGGGAGAAAACACATTTTAGCGAGAGAGTGTAAAAAAGTTGAGTGATTCTGGGAGCTTTTCGCCCCTATTTTGTGTTGGAACATTAAAAAGTTTCATATATGCAAATATCAAGTAGCTAATAAATGTTATAGTCTAGGGAGAGAAAACCTCCTGTTTCAGAAAGGAAACTTTTTATTCACATATCACCACTAAAGCTTCAACCGCAATTGCTAACATCAAGGGGGAGATATTGTGATTTAAATAAATTAATCCTAATACATAAAGCCAAGTGTGCATATCTGAATTGGCCTGATCACCCTCAAACCATTAAATCTCGACCGGACGTGACTCCAGGAGTCCGAAAATACCCATCTCCAAAATGTTTGTCTGTCTGTCTGTCTGTATGTCTGTCTGTCTGTC
>CAKKOB020000234.1:36640-56796 GCA_918844115.2 Phlebotomus perniciosus | reverse complement strand
AGTCTAGCTCTAATCTTTAGGTTAGACCTAATCTTTAATCTAGCTCTAATCTTTAGGTTAGACCTAATCTTTAGTCTAGCTCTAATCTTTAGATTAGGCCTAATCTTTAGACTAACCTAAAACTTTAGTGTAGCTCTAATCTTTAGGCTACCCTTAAGCTTTAGGCTAGCCTTAATCTTTACGGTAGACTTATATCTTAGAATAACCTTAAATTTTAAGTTTAATCGCCCTTATATCTTTTTTAGAATTATTTTAAGAAAGTAAATAAACTATGTTTAATATTGTTTATTTCTCTCTGTGTATAAATCGTATAAATGAAATGTCGCCTTTATGAACGGAAAGTTTTTACCCACTTGGGGACACTGCACGTGAGTTATCCGCTGGGGGGAGGGGAGACATAAAAGTCTCTGCGGGTGAAACACCCCCAAAAGTTTAATGAACAAAAACCATACAATCTGCTCCTTCGACACCGACACGTGAAGATAACATGTGAGGGATTACTCTTGGCTCACATCCACAACTCATATTGTTTGCAGTATAAAACCACAAAACTTCCCAAGATTAATTCGATGTGGCTCGTTTTTTTTCACGCAGACATTTTGGAGATTTCATAAGAGACTCGCGGTTTCTCTTCACAAATCTCCCTCTCTCTCTCTCGAAAGAGATTAATTGAAACCACGTTGAACTTTTGCTAGATTTTGGTGGATTTTGTGTCACCCACATTTCATGTTGCCACTATTTCATAAAATAAAATTTTTCACTTTCAAATAAATGTTTCAATATTGGACGAACACATCTGGATCGACTTTCATAAACTCTCAACAGAACTTGTACGCATGAATTAAGAATTCTCCCATGAATATCTCTATAAATGAAACTTTTTATCATCACTGAAGGGAACAGCTGTTTCAATAAGTCTCCCCCCACGAGGGAAAGGTAAGACAACGTTGTGCCGACGACCTTATGTGACCCTTCAGCAGATCCAAATATCCTTCGCGCATATAACTTAACATTTCGAGAACAATTGAAGCTATTGACTCGTAGAGCTTTCACGCTTTTATATATTACAATTTTCACTATGAAACTTTCCCCCCATTCTCTCTACAAAAATTAATATTCAAGCTGGTGTAAGTGTTTTGTGGGAGCAAAATTAATTTATGGGAGAAAATAATAGTGGCTTCTTGTGAAAATGAGTGTATTTGAAATATGCGAGTTGTTTTTTGCGTCTCTGGGGAGCTGTTTTTTCTGTGCGGCAGCCAAACAAGAGGAGGAAAAAGCGTGTGTCAGTGCGCAAAAAGTCCTCATGATCGCGATTACACGTATATAAAAATGTTGGCACAATGTAATAAATCATGCTGAGTAACTAAATAGTGGCATTAATATTTGAGAGTCGCATCATAAATACCGTCACGAGGGTAAAAATAGAACTTTCGACAATTTATTATCAGCCAAAATACCTTCAAATTTTAATCTCTTTTGCGGTGCGCTTCCGCAGGAATTGCTGAATGCTGGAATAACAGTTGATGTTTGAAATGTTATGACACTGAGAGGAAGAGATTTTCTGTATATTTTCCGTAAAGCTTTTGCAGATATATGTGAGCTTTTAAAATTTGGAGAGCTTTTAAGTGAATGTGTGAGCTTTCAAAATTGAGCTTACTTGAATTAAGTTTAAAGATTTTCAATAAATTCCGTAAGGCTTTCACATAAATCCACGAGCTTTTAGAAAATCTTGAAGAGCTTTTGTTCAGTTTGTGAGCTTTAACAATTAATTAAGAACTTTTGTATTTAGTTTGAAAGATTTGAGAAATTTCGTAGAGCTGAAAACTTAATAAGAATTTCCAGAAAAATACCTAGAGCATTAAAGCTTTTCATAGAGCTTTTTGGATACCTATCCTTACCTTTAAAAACTTTGTGAAGCTTAGACACTTCCAAGCTATTATAGAACTTTAAGTTCCACCTTTTTCCACTTTCCCGATGTATTTTCTCTCTGTGTTCCTGAACAGTTCAAGATCTCATCTCTAAAAAGTGTAAATTACTTAGTTATACAAGAAAAATTATCTCACAGGAAATCCTTCATCACATGTTTCCGCCAACGAGGAGGAACATTTTGTAAGTTCCCTCTGCTATCAAAACTGTGCGAAAGAAAATTCCCAAATGCATCACTGAGTGAAGAAACACCCGTATTTTCCACAAAGAAAATCGATATAGAGACGCGGTGAAGAAATTTTGACTTTTCTCTCTACAACCGAGAACACTATCCAATTTCAGTAATCATTATTCATACGACTTTTATATGCTTCTTTTCCAGGCGCAGCTTTTTTGTGGGTTCCACAGCAAATATCGAGAGAATGATGGTCGCGCGGCACGAGATTTTTTTCTCTTTCTCTCTTGTATTTTATTTATATTTTGATAAATCACAACCATGATTCACGGTGAAAATGCAAAAGTGGATGGAGTAAAAAAAATACTGGCTAATATCTCAAAATGTATCCCCTAAAAAAGTGAAACTCAATTTATGATCTGTTTTGCCTGAGCGGCGGGAAAAAAGGGGGAAAATGTCGAGGTCAAGATGAAAATAGCCACGAGAAGGTTCACCGAGATTTATTTGTGGCTTTCACGTCTCAACAAGTTATTATGGGAGGAAAACACATAATACGGGCGACATTTGAGAGGAAAAAAAAGAATTTGAAGCTACTTTGCAAGTGGAGACGCCGGGTAGAATATCAAAATATGTGTGTTTTCTCGCAAAAAAACCTCTTTCAACCCAGTTCATCATTAATGGAAATAATCCAGAAAAGTTGATGTCTTGACTCTGAGGCTGTTACATTTGAACTCGCGTTGAGGTAGTCTTTCACCGACTCTCGTCGGTCAAGAACGAGAATATAAATCAAACTGGAGCCAAGGACTTTGCTTTGAGGAAATTCACCACAATTTGCGTGTTTTCATACACTGCACTCGTGTGGAACAATGGGTAAACTTGAAATACCCAGATGGGAAAATTGCCAGGAAGAGGCGAGCATGAAAAGTGTGTCAATGGGTGCATTTTCGTATTACGAAATGGCTCATATTCACTTTTATTTACTCTTGCGTCTGCCATCATTTTATTGGCACTTTGAAGAAAATTGAGATGATTCTGGGATTATTGTTACTTTGCTTGGAAAACAGACGAGGGAGAGAGGAAATTCTACTATTTGTTTATAAAGATTGAAAATGTTGATGATTTATACAGTAGAATGCAGAAAGTGTTTCAAAGGAAAATACAGATGTTAAAATATTTGGAAAAAAGTTAAAGAAAGATCCTTTAAGTTTAAGCCTTAAACTCTAGGCTAGATTTAAGCTTTAAATTAGCTCTTAGCTTTAGACTAATTTTAAGCTTAAATTTAGCCTGAAGCTTTAAGCCAGACCTAACCTTCAGATTATAGACTTAAGCCTCAGGACTGCCTCTTAAGATAGCCTAAAGTTTCAGTATATTTTAAACTTTAGGTTATAGCTTTAAACTACGGACTAGACTTAAGCTTTAGGCCAGCCTTTTAAACTAGCCTCTAAACCGGCTGACCTTAAAACTTTAGGCTGCCTTAAACTCTAAACTAGACTTAAGCTTTAAATTATCCCTAAGTTTTAGGCTAATTTGAAGTTTTAAGTTAATCTTAAGCTTTAAACTTCTGAAACTTCAGGCTAGGTTGATGTTTGAGGCCAGCCTTTTAAACTAGCCTGAAAAGGCTAGCCTTAAGCTTTGGGATGGCCTAAACATTAGTCTAGACCGTCTAGACTTAAGCTTTAAGCTAACCCAAAGCTTCATAATAATTTAATGCTTTAAGTTAACCTAAAGTTCCTATAGTCATTTAGTTTTCATTTGGTTAATGAAAAATTATATTATGCACAAATTTTTGATATTTCAAAATATCCAAAATCCAATAACACAAAGT
The DNA here is from genome assembly GCA_918844115.2 of Phlebotomus perniciosus. Lineage (NCBI taxonomy): Eukaryota > Metazoa > Arthropoda > Insecta > Diptera > Psychodidae > Phlebotomus > Phlebotomus perniciosus. The sequence goes on along the minus strand of CAKKOB020000234.1, from coordinate 52,870 downwards.
TCAATGAGTTTAAAATAACGGTTATTGCTTAAATTACATTTATATTCCCAATTGATTAATTTTACTGCAGTTTCGAGATATCGCAAAATTTGATTAATGGGAAATTTTCATGCTCAAAAGTATCTTTTCTTTATCTTGTATTTTCCCGGATGTTTATCACCTCAAAAAATATAAATCCCGAGTGCGGTAAATTGTGATCTTTTCTTCCGTAACGGAACCCTTGCACGAAAAGAGTCGGTAAAATATGGAAAATATGACTGAGGGTGTTAGTAAAAGTGCAGCCAGGACTTCTTCAAGGTGTTGTTTACCAGCCAAACAGCCCGACATCAGGGAAAACAATGCGGTTCTTGATAATTTACAGTCACACTGAGAAGAACTGGCACATAATTGAGCACATAATTCAGCCAGATGAAATTTTTCACGCGAGTCTCGGGAAAGCTCGAGTTTTCTTGTACTATAAATTTCACGTGGAAAATTGGGTCAAACTAATGGCAAGTCTTGTGACGATGATTACAGAAAGTGTTGAAAAGTTGGAGTTCTATTTATTTAATTAAAAAACATAATCACAGCATATGCTGTGGCAGAACAACAACAAATCGGGCTGTTGCACAGGATGACGCAAACATCTGTTAATTGGTGTTTCCTTCCCTCCTTTTTTTGTTCTGCCACAAATTAATTACGATGAAATAATTGAGGTATACAAGTCAATGTTCTGTGACGGCTCAATTATGGCTCTAATCGAGTCAACTAATATTGCAATTCACTTGTATATGCGACGGATAAAATCTCATTATTTTGGCGAAAACTGCCTCGCAGGCACCCCAATTGTTCCACGTTGGCACAACACAGAGGGAAAATCTATTAATTAATGTTTTCCCGCTCCCTCACAGCCACCATCCCCAAAGTACTCCATCATGCATGGGTTAGAGGAAAGATTCTTTTATAGCACTTTCAACCCCTCAAGACATTCTCCACAATTTTACTCTATGGCACGGATTTTCCCATTACGTCACTCCTAAAGCCATTGCACTGGCAAACCCTTTCCGTGGGAAAACACTGACTTTTAATTTATTTCTCCACCCTTGCTCCCGGATTAATCGCGCCATCCACAGAAAACTAACACTGACTGGGATGAGCTCTAATCCACTGAACGCGGGAGTCGCCAGTGGAGACCCACTTGTCCTCGGGGCGCCGGAAAGTGGGTGGGAAAAACTTGGAAGTGGTACAAAACCGGGCGTAGAACTTTAATAGCTTTCCATCCATGATGCCAAAACTGCCGAGGAGAGACAAGAAGAATTTTCTGCAACTCAAAGCAAATATTTATCGAGGGGATCGTAACGAATTACATAACGTCACTTTATGATTAATTTATGATGCAGAGCTTTGACCGAGTTCAAATAGAAAGGAGTGTTAAGTTTGTGGAGCCGTCAGGCGGCAAATAAATTAATAGATTGAATAAGTAGAGAAAATATTGAAATTTCAGACCGAGAAATAACTTTCAGAGAAAGTTTAGAAAAAAGAAGAATTTATAGGATAAAAGTAGATAAAAGCTCATGAAAGCTTTATGCAAAAGTTATGAACATTTTAAAATAATTACAGAAATTGTATATCGAACATTCGCAAATAAAATTTTCTTTGATATCAAATTGTAAGCTTTATAAGAATATTTTCATCATTTAAAAAAGCTCCATTTCCATTGCAAAAGCTCCTTTTCCGTTGCGAAAGTTCCTTATCAAGGGAGTGATTTTAGGGTTAAAGAGGCATACAACACTTTTACATTTTATAATATAAGAAAGTTTCGCAATAATCCCAGCACTTCGTAAGTGTTTGAGAGCTTTGAAGGAACCATTTAACGAGCTTTGAAAGGAAGCTTAAAACAACTTTGAAAAAGATTAAAAGAGATTTTAAGAGAAGCTTTAAAGAGCTTTAGGAGGAAGCTTAAAACAGCTTTGAAGAAAGCCAAAGAGCTTTGAAGGGAAACATTAGAGAGCTTTAAAGAAAATATAAAAGAACTTTTAGGAGAAGTTTTAAAGAGCTTTATAAGAAAGCTTGAAAGAGCTTTGAAAGGAAGCTCTAAAAAGCTTTGAAAGGAGGCCCTACAGATGTTTAAAAGAAAGCCTAAAAGAACTTTTGAAAGATGTTTTAAAGAACTTTGTAAAACAGCTCTAAAAAGCTTTTTGAAAACCTTGTAAAAAACTTTGTAAGAAAGCTTCAAAGAGCTTTGTAAGAAGAAGCTTTCAAAGGCTTACCTACTTTTACTGAGTCTTCCAAAAAGAGGAGATTAATGCTTAATTATTCTAATTTTAAGCCTTAACAAATTAATTAGCCTTTTTACACCTTTAAGATGTCTTGAAGAAATTCCTAAGCTTCAAAAATATTCTTGGATATCCTGAAAGCTTCTAAGCATATAGCAAAATGTTTGAGAGCTTTCACAAGAACTTATCACATTGATCAAAATTTTTAAAAACTCCTGTCTAACTTCTCAAAGTTTCATAAAATTTTGTCAAAGTTTTCTACAGAAAATGTTCAACCTCACGTAAAATTATGGCTCATAATTCCTTGAGAAAGCCGCTAGTTGGAATGCGAGGACACTTTCTCAAGACTTTATCGATTTGTTCCCTAACGTGACCCCTCAACACGAAAGCTAGCGTGGAAGCTCGCCAGTTTGTCTCCACTTTGTTATCGATTGAGTTGTTGACCCCCTGAATGTTCCAACATAATGTTGCCGAGGAGCGAGAGCGTCTGGCAATGGCATTTCACCGTCACTTCATAATGCCTTTGCGGGCTGATTTATTGAAATAAGTTGGTAGTCTGTCTCGTGGGGAATATTTCCTTGTCTCACTGACCCCATGTGGTGGCGATATTTTTCGCTATATGGAATTCATCACCATCGAGAGTGCATGAAAATTCCATGCAACTCCCGTGGGAGTGAGAGTGATGATCCGCCTGTTTATTCAAACACCCAACCTATGTTCTCCCAGCATTTGCATTTATCATGAGAGAAAGCCACCCTGTATAAATGCCATTGACACTGGGATGATGTTCTCTCGTCCATGTCAACAGCACCGCCAGCAAATAAACTCGAGGGATATTTAAAATGAAACACAATCAGCTTGTCCTGACCATATGGAATAATGTTCCCCATGTAATTGTTCACTTTGCTCAATTGTGCATTAAATTGATGAAACACTCTTATGTTGATATTTCATTTTGGCGCTTCTGCAGAGGACATACAGCCAAAAATATACACACGCAATGTTTTTCACATTGAAATTATGAATCTAACTCCCCTCCCCCCTCCGCCCCACCCCTCAAAGATGAATAAATTTTTGGCCAAATTCGATCTGACTCTCTGTGGAAGCATTGAGTTACAAGGGGAGAATAATAGGTTGGAAAAGGTGTACCTAGAAATACTACAATTTCTATGAAAGCTCCCTTGCAATTTCTGTACATCGAAAGCTTTGAAGAGCTTTCATCTCATCATTAGATAACTCACTAGAAAAAAATGTTCTTTATTAATTTTTTTCTAACACTAACATCTTGAAAAGCTCTAAAATAATCCGTTAAAGCTCTTGAAATATTTTAAAAAAAAAGTCTCTGACGAAAGCTCAGTATTTTATCCAGGCTAGAAGAATACTTTGGAAATATCTTTCGAAAAGAGCTTTTCAACAGGAAAAAGCTTTCTCAGTTGGAAGAGCTTTATAGAATTTTAGAGAACTTTATAAAGCTTTTAACAAATTGCTAAAGCTTCAAAAATTTATTCAAAAGCTTTATAAAATTTACGTAAACATTTTTCAATAGTTTCTAGTAAATTTCTGCAAAACTTTCAACAATTTTAGAAAGCTTTTGAGACAAATATTTGTTTTAAGTTTCAATTGAGTTCAATAAAGCTTACAAGCTGACCCAAAAGCTGTGGAGACTTATCAAAAAAGCTCGTAAAATATGCTGAAAGTTCTTTCTTTAACAAAGCTAAATACTTTCACTTCTAAAGATTCTTGCGCACTTCCATACAAATGTACATCACTTCTTACCGTAATGTCTTCTCCTTGTTGAATAAATATTGATTGATTGTTGTTGTAATACTGAGTGTTCTCGCATTGAGAAAGCTCCCCCTGCCCCTCTAATCCAATTACGATGGCACAAAAAGCACTCACGCATCCAAAATAACCAGCGCAAGGTACAAATTCATCCCGTCTTATGTCTTGTGAAGCGTGGACAAAGGATGGAAAGCAGGAGAGCTCCTCGGGAATTTCCACCTGCCACCCCCAATTACCCCATCGTTGATGGACTTTATTAGAAAATTGACTTTTTTGCATGGCGAAGACAAACAAGCAACTTGAAATGGGATTAGAATATCACCATCGAGAGTACATTTTAATGGTGAACCTGTGTTCATTGTGTCGTTAAGCACTTTGGGGACTTGATAAAATGCCAAAGGTGTCACCGCACAGCTCTTTTTAGATGGGTGGAATATTTTTGCACAAAATAATTGATTTTCGTCCTCTTTTCGCCATCACAAGCTAATTGAATTATATTTGGACAGATTATATTTTCAGCGCAATTTTACTTTTTACAGTCAAAGGGGAAAAATATTGCTTTTAAAAGGAAAAATGAAATTGTTTTTATCTGAAAACAATTAAAATTTCTTTAAATGGAACTTTGGGAACTGTCTGTTGTCCACCCAGTTCTCTCCTGCTGTGGCGCAAAATTTAATAAAATATTCTCGTATCTCGCATCTCGCTTATTGGGTAGAAATTCAATATTTCACAATTTATTTGCTTGATTGATATGAATTTTATGATATTTCTGCTATACATTTAATTAAGTTACTGCCGGATATTTTTATTAAATTTACTTATATTCGAACATTTAACATTTATTGCTTGAAATTATTAAATTTTCAACTAGAAATTCCCCTATTTAAAAGTGAAACCTCACAAACTTATGTTTCCTCACATTTAATTCCTAAAATGAAAATTCCATTTGACTACAATTAATTAGAGTGTAATAAATTTAGCCTAAAACAACTTTCTTTTAATCTCATTGCAGGTCCCCAACATCCATCCAACTGCGTTCCTCACTGGTTGGACTTTTATTAATTTCCCTGGAGAAAATTGCATAACTTTCCACACCAAACACTGCAAGTAATTATCCTGGCAAATTGAGAAAGTCCTGGACGTGGTTCCAGCCACCAAACACTTCCTGATCAATCTTGAGGGTGCAATTTAACCGATGACAATGAACTTTCTGCAAGATTTATGACTAGGGCGCAACTGTCGTGCCATCGATAGATTTAAAGACATCGCATAGAGGGTTTTTTTTTACATCAAACACCTCAAGCAACGTCTGGTCGGTGCATTTTGGGTTCCACAGCAGAAGGAACGAAATTCTTGGTGGGAGAGAAGGAGCTGAAAGCAACGCTGGATCTCACAGGAAGGTATAAATGGAAGATTATAATATTTTGCAAGAGAAAATTGCACGGAAAGTGCATGATTCTCAATTAGGCTCTCGTGTGTCATTGTGCTTTGCACTCAAATTCCCATGAGAGGAAAAACTCATATGCTCTTCGCGTTTTATGGGGGAGCTCAAGCTCTCCCCAAGTGATGACAAAGTGGCAGAACGAAAATATCGGGAGCAAAATAGCGAAAAGTTCACTTCATAAATATGCATTCTCATTATAACTGTCTCTCTCGAAGAGAGCTTTCCACAAGCTCACACGTGCAACTCCATCTAGCGATAGTTTCTTTTTTGTTACATTGAAATAAATTTTTCTTTATAATAATCAAGTATCAATTTTGAATAACTTTTTGGGCGCTTTGTGAGCTTTATTAGAATCTTTTCCATTTAAGTTTTCAAAGTTTTCAAAAATCCAAAGGAAATTAACGAGTATATAAAAAATTAGATTGAACTTTTAGACAAATCTTTAAACTTTAAAAATTTTGTATTGGTAGTAACGGTTTTTTTCATTGATCGATCAAATAAACTTTAGATCAAGCGGGATAAAGTTTATAAGCTTTTTGTTAAAGTTTATGAGCTTCAGATCTTCTTGACGATCGGAATTTCTTTGGTTGAAGTTTTTTGAAAAGCTTTTACAAGTATCCTTTATAGACTTCCTTAGAATGTTAGTATGGAATAATATTATTGAGGTGAAAGCTTTTCAATTTTTCCATTAAAGCTTCGATTCAAAACACTATTAAGCTTAAGCTTCCATTGAAGATATTTAGAGCTCTTCAAAGCTTCCTCCCAAAGCTCTTCAAAACTTCCATTGAAGCTATTTAAAGCTTCCATTAAAGCTCTTCAAAGCTTCCATTAAAGCACTTTAAAGCTACCATATTAAAGCTCTTTAAAGCTTCTTGGTAAATTGTATTTGAATTCAACAAAACTTTTGTAAACTAATATTATGAAATAGTTCAATTAATTATTATCTGTTTGTTAAATTGACTAAACTCTTAAAGCAAATTACTCAAAGTTGAGTAATTTAAGATTAAGATTTACTAAAAATTTACCTTGAGAAATCAAACGAGATCTTTTGTAAATTCAACAAAGTTTCTCTTCCTTTCAGTGCTCTCATTTTTTTCATCTCCATTTCATGTTATAAACCTCAGACCTTCGACAAAATCACAGACAAGTAATTCCCAAGCAATTTATAGAGTCATCTTAATCGATGTGTGAAAGTTTAATTCGAACAATTTGCATAATAACCCGAACGCCACCACAACGATACATCGTCGACACTTCGCAAGCGTATCACTTTTAATGGAAATGGGTAATCTCTGGAAAGCACATCTTCTCCCCCTCATACGTTGTGGCGTGGTGAGAATTTACAGAGGGAATTACTAGGGGGTTACACAAGACTCCCTTCGATAGGGCGAAGCGAATGTCTTCCCATGAAAATAGACCTCGTAAAATCGATAGTGTGTCGATTTATTGAGAAATTATCGTTTCGAGATGTATTTCATTGCACCCAATTTCACGATATCGAAAATCTCATTTGTAATTAATGGATTGGGAGTGAGGGAAATGGTGTTTGCATTTCATCATGCCCGGGAACAAAGGCCCTTACTATCAGAATGCAACAAAGAAGTTTGATTCTGCGGGATATTTTAATTAAAAAGTGAGTATCTAGGGGGTTGATGAAATAAGGGAAGAACCGGAAGCCAGAAAAAGCTCCTGAAACACTTGTAAAGTTTTTCCAAAGTTGATCTCATTTCGCCGAACTATAAATTCAATACTCATTAATTTGCTGAAATTATCCTGTTTTTTTGTGCAAAAGGGAATGATAAGTTAATTCAGTCGTGAAATTAAAGAGTCTGAATGGGGAAGCAGTTAGGAAGTTCGAAATCGTGAGCTCAAGCGAGAATACTATCTCTGAATCTTCTAATAAAATAGTTGCAATAAAAAACTATACAGGAAACTCTTATTGTCATTATTTTAATATATAGAAAGAAAAATAGTTGAATCTAGTAATTTCTTAACATAGGAATTTAACAAAAAAAGTTTGCAGGAATATCATTTTCCCTCATCAATTGGCGCTCTTTTTATACAGAAACAAATTATCTAAAAATATTCCCTTAAAAATTTGTCCAATGTTACGTGACTCCCTTCTAGGGAAGTTTCCAGCTCAAGTTAATTTAACTATTCCGTGAAAAAAAATCATCTAAATTGAGTTTTTTTGGACAGGCGTTCAATGGGTTTGGCGTTGGGTGGCCTGCATGTCGCGCTTCGGTGCAAAAATATGTTTTAAGTTAATTACTGGACAGTGGGTCAAATGGGGTTAGTGGGCGGATGGACGCCACACGACACCTCATCAAATCAGCGAGACTAATTGGGTGAAACTGGGAGAATTTACTCTTTCTCTCTCGTGCAGAATAAAACCCAGACTAATTTGAATGAAAATTCCACTTGAAAAAAATATATCGATTTTTTGGAGGGAAAAAGTTATCAAGTAATTGAATTTCGCGAAAATATAATTTATTTTTTTTATTGCTGGAAGATGAAATCCGAAAATGTCTCAAGAGATTGATGAATATGCTTGGTGATTATCTCAATGATTAATCCTCAAAAACACAATAATTACACCAAAACTTGTCATTTTATGCAAATTACTCAGGTAATTCATCAACATCGATCATGCGGCTCTCAGTCTTTCTGGGCGCATGCAAAAGCCCAGAAGGACGTAAATAAATTTTCCATCGAGATTGCAAAGAGGCAGGAAGTTTGTAATTAAGTGGACATGCTTATGACGGGGCTGTTTGGGGTGTATTTAAAATGAATTGTGCCACAACAAAAGCAAAGAGGAAGCAAATTGTTGAATAATTCACTCATCTTTGTTTTTTCCCACAATGTTCTTTGCATCCCAGAGCTTTAAGCTCAAAGTTCTGTGAAGTTTCAGTACTGAGAGGAACTTTTTGGGGTAGTTTTTTTGTTTTTTTCTGGGTATTATTCAAATATTTTGTAGGTATATTCACAAGTTAAATCAAAGGGAAAATATTATGATCAGAAGTGGTGTACATTTCAGTGTAAGTGCGCGAGAGCTTTTGGAAGTGTTTAAGAATTTTTGAAAGCATCCCAGGAAGGACAGGAGCTTTAGAAAATTCTCTTACAACTTAAGAATTTTTTAAGAGCTTTAAAAAAAATAAAATCGTTCTTAGAATGCTCTATTAGAAAGCTTTGGAAACCTTTCTAAAAATGCTTTGAAAACCTTTCTTAAAAAGCTTTCGAAACTTCTCTTATAAAAACTTTTTTAAAAAGCTTCTAGAAAGCTTTCTAGTGTCACTTTTCTTATAAAAGTTCATATACTTTTCTTAAAGTTTTTGAAAACTTGTAAGCTTTCATAAAAGTCTATGTTTTGAAACTTATAAGCTTTATTATAAAGTTTTAGAAACTTTTCTCAGAAAGCTTCCTTAGAAATCTTTTATAATATATAATATAAAATTAATTGGATGAAAGCTCACGAAAGCTTCCGAATTGGAGCTTTGGGGAGCTTTTCTGTAAAGTGTTTAAGTACCGGAAGTGGTGTATGTCTTTTTGAACATAATATCTGACTGAAATTTAAAATTTCTATCGTAAGTTGTTGTTTTAAATACCTTTTACATTTATTTTAAATACTCAAATATTAACTTTGAGTACGATTTGTTTCTCTCAGTGTATCTGTACGATAAAGCTATCGCAGCCGCCACATCTTTGGGAAGTTCCCCCATGGATTCTGCATTGGAAAATGAAGTTTTTCCATCCTTTGTCCTGGCGGCAGCACAGAAATGCTATGGAAAAGTGCATGAAAATTGCATGTTGCCACATAACGTGCAACATTGCCTGAACATTGTGGGGCCACACGAACAAATAAGCAACATAGATTATTTCTGGCCCAGGCTCACCTAATTAGCATAATAAAACTCAGTGCATGACTTTGATGGTGTTAAAACCGCCTGGTTTCACCCCCTTGCAAGGTCACTCGCAAGGAATTCTTTCACTTTTTGCTCCTCCTTGGCCTCAGTCACACTGTCGCCGGAGTCTTAAATATTACTTGGGGTGGTGGCGCACTCACAGCCACCCCAAACGCCCCGGGGACAGTGGTAAATTGAAAATTTTTCAAGAACACGCAAAGTCACGTTCAGAACCGCGAGCCTCGCACTATTGGCAAAGACTTTTCCTTTTGGCTTTTAAAATATGACTATGCGGGGGGAAGACATTAACACCGAAGAATTTCTACTGAGCAATCAATTTAATTCATATTCAAATCACATTCAGCTTTTGTGTTTCACGTCGCAAAGCTTTAAATAAGCTTTTCTATGTTTCTGACGGCCGGAGGAGGAAAGAAATCGAGCAATTTGCTTAAAGGGGGATACATATCGCTCAACAGAGTTGTAAGAAATGTGTAGATTAAGAATAAGAGGAAAAATAATTATAGGATTTTTTTCTTTTAAGATTTAAAAAGAAGTTAATGAAACTTTAGTTGTATTTTTTCAAATTTTAACGACTTTATCCCTTATCTATGGAGTCGTCTAACTGTTCAACTCTTCCTTCCTGGTGAAATACACTCTCGCAATTTCTTGCTGTTTCATATCCTGTTCCCGCAGAGAATGTGCTTTTCGGCTGTTTATCCTTCCCTATTCATTTGTGTGCCACAAGAAGTAAACTTTTGCCATCAACTGAGCAGTGAAAGCCATATGAGAGATAAGGAAACTCCAACTTCTTCCTCTTTTTTGCTATATATACCTTGACACAGAACCCCTTTAATGTGATGGCATCAAAACTACACGATGATTATGTGTGAAAGGCAAGTTTCTTTGGGGAAGGATCATACAAAGATGCTTGTCTGGAGAATTTGCCCAAAAACATGATGTATGGCTAAAGGGAGAATTAAGAGCACAATTCACCTTCAGGGGGCCATATGGTGACATTGTTCGTTGAGTGTCTCATACATATGGGGATAGTTTTGACGATGTTTTCCGACTTATGGGGAAACATTCTCAACTTTCCTAACTCTATTTGCAATCATAGCTGATAACCACTTAGTTTCTCAGCAAGGTGGATATATGGAAATTCTCCTGGTGGGCACAAGTTGCTCCATTAAGTGTCACTGGGTAGTTTTTCCCCCATAAATTTGTCCAAGATTAAATTAAGTGTAAAGTTGGGACGAGGGGCAGTACCATTGCGGAGGAATGGGGGGCACCTCCCCAGATTAGTTGTGCTATACCGAACAAAGCCACATTAATGTACAGAAGCCATTTTCTTGGCTCTCTAAGAGGGTAATTTCCTCGGCAATATCGAAGGATCTCTTTTCTGTGGAGATTTTTTTCTAGAAAAAAAAAGAAGCTGAGGCTTTCAATTTATCCCATGCAGTCCTTAAATATGTAAGTAGGGGTAAAAGAAAAGACATAAATTGAGGATAATTTATGCATTCTGTTATGCACTCAGTAATAAGCTGGAAAATTGTTGAATTTTAACCGTCATAATTCAAAGGTGTATAAGTTAAGCATTTTCGTTATCCTTTTTCGGAAAATCCTTTCAAAATTAGAACATTAAAATCCTTTCAGATATTATACTTTGTCTTCTCGTATATTTAAGCCTTTAAATCCATTCTTTGTTATGTCAATAAGGTTCTGTCACACGAAAACATTTTCGTACCATTTTAATCGTATTTTTAATTAAAATCATCAAATTTTTAATCATATTAAGCTTTCGTGCTTTACTGAAGAATTTGAAGAAAGAATTTAAAAAAAAGCTCTAGATTTGAGGAGCTTTTACAAACTGAAAAAGCTCCTGGTTTGAGTAGCTTTTGAGCACTGAAAAATTTCCTGGTTCGAGAAGCTTTTAAGCATTAAAAAAAACACCTTTTCATCCCCCTGTCTCTCCTTTACTCAAGGAGCTTTTATGCATTGAAAAAGCTTCTGGTTTGAGGAGCTTTCAAAGACTGAACAACTTCCTAGTTTGAGCAGCTTTTAAGCATTACAAAACTCCTTGTTTAGGAAGCTTTTACGAACTGAAAAAGCTCCTGATTCAAAGAGATTTTATGCATTCAAAAAGACCCAGATTCAAAGAGCTTTTGAGCACTGAAAAAGTTCCTGGTTCGAGAAGCTTTTAAACACTAGAAAAGCTCCTGATTCGACTAAACGGAATTCAATCCTCTTATTGGTTTTTTTCGGAAATTTTTCTCTCTACATTCATGGAAATTGCGATTATTGAGCATCTGTGTGAATCTTTTAGTAAATCTACCGTGTGATAGCACCATAACAGCTGCAACTTCCCCATTGATCAACCCCTTGAAATCTCTCCATCGCCACTAATTGCACTTTCGGTCGAGAAAGAAACACAACACTGTATACAGATAATGTATACATTTGCAAAATGCTAATTTCCTCAGTGTTGAGCATGAAAAGAAAAATCATAAAATAAGTCTCTGAGAACTTAAAAGGCTTCCCCAACGACCGGATTTTCCAATGAAAAATAAATCACGTGCTAATGCGTAAAATCCCCGAGAGAATGACATTAATTTTCCCACCGCTAATGCCAACTCTTACAGTGGTTTTACTCTTGTTTTCCCTCACTGATTTTTTATTGATTTAATCAGAGAATTTTTCTATGTCACGCACTTGTGCCGTTCGTGTGGAACAAAATGGTTTGATTGATTTGTGTGACAAGAATGAATTTACAACACTTTGCCAGTTACTTTTTGCAGAAGGTTTTCCAACCCCTTTTTTTAGAAATTTTCATATTTGCAAAACATTTTATAATACCTTTAGTGCTTAATGATTTGAATGGAAAGCATCCTGAATGTTGAAAGCCGCTGATATTTGGCCTCTTTGTCTCACCCAAAATGCGAATTAACGCTGCAAATTAACATTAAAATGCCAGAGCTTTTGTGTACACGACTGAATAGTCATAAGAGCGTCAATACGCATAACGACGCTAACATTTCAAAAGGAAAATTCATGATCCATTCAGGAGCTTTTGTTCACCCCCAACATGATATACAAAGCTTTTATTAGCACAGTATATCGTTTCTCACAGAGCTTCGTTACAATTTGCTAAGTTTTCGGGCTTTACTTCCCCAGAAAGAGGGGGGTAACATGTTGTGCAAATATTTTTTTATATACTAAAAGCGTTTTCCACAGAGCAAAATTCAATTCTGTATGGCTTGAAGCCTAATTGAATAAATAGTCCCAGGAGCACATCTTATCAATGATGCAAAGGCCTTCAATTAATTTGTGACGCCCTGAAAAATTAATCACTCGAGATTGTGTGTTTCTGCAAATGTTGCTCAAGTTATTGGCCCCTCGGGCGCATACATATGTCCCAAAGCACATGAATAGGAGATGAAAGCATCACTGAAGAGGCAGACAGAGAGTTGGGAAAATCAGGGGGAAAATAATTAATGGGATTGTAGGACCGAGAAAATTTACGCGAAATTTTAATTTTGAAAGTTTGAAGCATTTTATTAAGGTAAAAATTGTTAAGGGTGCGTATAACAGACACATACGGATAATTTTTTAGAGTTTTTGAAGTTCCAGTTAAGCATTTGAAAATTATGGAGAGCTTTTGTAGATTTTCCTACAGCTTATAAAGCTATAGGAAGCTTTCTTATTAAGCTTTAAGAAGCTTTCTTGTAAAGCTTTAGGAAGCTTTCTTATAAAGCTATAGGAAGTATTCTTATAAAGCTATAGGAAGATTTCTTATAAAGCTTCAAGAAACTTTCTTATAAAGTTTCAGGAAGATTTTTTATAATCATAAAGCTTTCTTCAAAAGCTTCAGGAAGCTTTCTTAGATAGCTTTCTCAGAAATCTCTAAAAAGAACACTCCTACAAAGCTTTCTTAGAAAGCTTTCTTATTAAGCTTTAAAAAGCTGTCTTAAAAAGCTTTCTCAGAAAACTCTAGAAGGCTTTAGTATAGAAAATAAAATTGATATAATGAAAGCTCCTGAAAGCTTCCGGATTGGAACTTTTGGGAGCTTCTCTACAAAATGTCGAAGTGCTAAAAGTGTTGTATGTCTTTTTGACTGTAATATCTCCCCCTTAGCGCCTCTTGTGCGAAAATATGGATTATTTTCCATCCTTAGGAAACACCAGTATTTTTTTTTAGTATTTGTAATGGACATAATGTCCTCAGTGAAATGTTGAAATCCTCCGTGAGAGTCTTTCAAGGTGGCCCCCAAAAGAAAAAACCACCAAATTGTTACGCAATGGAGCAGATCCTGTATTATTGACAGGGACACGTATACAAATTGTCGCAGAACGTCCTTCGTGTGAATGAGGAAAAATAATAAAAATGGTATGAAATTATTTGAGACACTTGGATACTTTCTGCAGCGTATAATCTTTGTCGCACCGAATTACCATGAATATTTCATTGGGTTGGAGAGACGCAATTGAGATAAAAACGATTGTCTCGCGGTGGTTTATCCAAAATTTATCATTGAACGCACATTTTATGAGCATTTACAGTGTGACACTCTTTCGTTTTTTGGGGATATTTTAAGAAATCGAAACCCATAAATTTTTTATCGCACGGCAGGAGTTTTCGCTTAACACCCATCTAAGACAGTTTTGTGGGTGGGTAAAGCAATAAAATGCACTCCAAGTTTCGACTTAGGTGTCTTGGTAATTTTTTAGTAGATCATATTTGAAAATTTAATGATCTTCTGCTGGAAATTCTAGCAGAAAGTGCGAGAATTTCTAGCAGGAAAGAATGAGATTTCTAGCAGTATCTCATTTTTGATAATTCAAACAAAATTTCGGGTAAAAACATAAAACATAATAAGGTAAACGCAGTACGTACCGACAGTGAAGCTCGTACCGACACATGCATAGATTCGCTAAGAAAATAATACATCTGTCGGTACGAGCTTCAAAGTCGGTACGCACTGCGTTTACCTTACTTCATTAGGATAACAATGATGAAATCCGTATGAGTTATAGCAGCTTATAGCAGATTTCTCTTGTCTGTGAAATAACCCTCAGATAAATTGGTAAAGGTTGTCATCCCTCATAGAAACTTTCTCAAGATGGTAAAAACAACTTTTATTCGATTCCTCGCATTTTTCTCCTTCGCGGTGATTTCTCTTCAGGCGAATTGCAAGAGAAATGCGCAACAGGTGAATTAACTTGAATGATTTTTCTTCTATCCTTTGATGACATTTTCCTCCGAGCACAATAATGTTCACCATCTAATCCTTTTCCTCTTTGAAATGAAATAAGCTCAACAGAAAGCTCTCCTGCGTCATGAGAAATGATTTGGTATGAGTTCATTAGAAGCACCTGAATGTTACTACAACATCCAATCTCGTTGCATTTTCTGCAGATCTCATGTTACTTTAGCCTCTGCTATTATACATTTTTTATTGAATTTCCTCCAGATGTGGATCTTTTAGAGTGTTTATTTTTTCTTTCTGCATGTTTTTTTTTCTTTTTTTTCTGGGAAAAAATAGGAGTAAAAGAGCTCACGAGGGAGAATGTCATTAGTGCTGGGTGGGTTGGAAATTCCTCCCATCGGGACTATATATCATATCTCGGGCGGTTTTTTTTTTGGGGAGCCGCAAACATCGGGTGTGTATTAACACTTAAAGAACCAGAAAGAGTCAACAAATCACTTTCAATTGAGCTTCAATTTTAGTTCCAATTTAGATTTGTTAGGTGTCCTTATAATAAAATTATAGTCTGAATTTTGACTAAAAGAATCAAACAAATATTTATAATGACTCCCTTTGGCACTTCTAGTGTTAACCACATAAAATATGCAGAAAAAGACTTAATTGAAATGCGAATTAAATTGAGCAAAAATTATTTTTCACATTAGTGAATCTATTTAAGTTCCTTCTACTTCTCTCCAGGCTCTCTTTAGGCAGTTGATTGAGTGGAATAATCCGTGAAGGCATGTCCCTTTGTTCTGCCAACAAGGGAGAACTATCTAGAGAGATCTCAAGCAATTTGTACTATACCCAGGACATGTATGTCTATAAAGTGGATGGAATGGGGAGTCGCTTTTGCCATTCCTGAGGAAGATAAGTTGCTCAATTTTGTGGTCAAGGTGTCTTTGAAATGCTGGAGGGGTTGTTTGAGTGATTTTATTGAAGTGCCTTTTCTTCTTCCCTCGACTTTTCAGCCATGTCACCCTAATTTATTCACGTCACACTCGCTTCCACGAAGACATCGCAGGAATAACCTTTTCACTTATACGAGTGTTAAGTTTGATGAAGAACTTTTCCCTCCGCCCCCTGAGGGAGGAGAAAAGTGTCTCAAATGTAATTATTTCGATGTTTCCATGTCATGTTGAGACGTAAGTTGTTAAACTTTCAAAATTTGAACACATTAAAAACACATTGAGAGCAACAGTAAAGGTTTCGATGAAAACTCTATTTCATTTGCTGCATTTCATATGTTTGTGTCAATCAATGATTTATTGGTTGAGCAAATTCTCACACCCAGGCAACGCGGGCGCGACCAATAGGTAACAGCACGTTCCCACCACGTTGCGGGAGCGTTGCAAGCGCGACCTGCTGAAATTTTGTCGAGGTTGCACTTGCAACCTTCCCTCAACGTTGCGGGAACGTTGCAGAAATTTTTCAGGCGCGACCTGCCTGAAGGTCGCAACTGCAACCTTCCCGCAACCTTCCCGCAACGTTGCAGGAATTTTTCAGGCGCGACCTGCCTGAAGGTCGCAACTGCAACCTTCCCGCAACCTTCCCGCAACGTTGCAGGATTTTTTCAGGCGCGACCTGCCTGAAGGTCGCAACTG
>CAKKOB020000234.1:19066-36635 GCA_918844115.2 Phlebotomus perniciosus | reverse complement strand
AATGATCATCAATTTATTGACGATCGATGAGGGGAATTAATCATATAAACCGGCTCCCGGTCTTTTTTCGCTCTCTCTTCTCGTCGATCTTTTGTGGAGTGCGCATCAGCATTTTTTTCTTTGGCAATTTAATTGTGGAAAAATTTGTAAAATACATAATTGTAAATTTATTAATTATATTAAAGTTGGTGGAAGTGCAGTGAGTGTTTTTGGTGAATTCTGGACAGCATAGGAGTCCGCAGATCATCTCAGATTTGTTGCACGAGGCGCAACATAAATTTGCTTCCCACGAGGCGACCACGGGGTGCCTCATTGTCGGCGGAAAATCCCTGCATTGGAGAAATTTTTGGACCATCGATCCGAATTGGATATTTAAGTATTTTTCTCATCAATATAGGTACTTGGACATTTTTACTAAATACAGTGGGGATCAAAATTGTTCATGCTGTGCCTTTCCGTTTAATTTAAAAGGTATCTTCCTACATCGCATTACTCACAAAGAAATCGGAATATTCTAAAAGTGAACAATTATTCTCAAACATTTCCTGCATTTTGCATATGATAAAAACAGTTTAAAAATTTAATTTATCACAACGTATAACAAAATTAATAATGAGTACTTGAATAAATAAAAAAAAATACCTTGAAGACAAGTTTATTTTATTACAAGAAAAAAATAAATGCGGGAAATGTCGCTCAAACCCAATGGCGCTGGCGACGCAAAGAATGCAAAATTTGCTGTGACGCTGTGAGATGCTGTGAATTCTCGCGCGCGAAAAAGTCATACGAAGCCATTTTTAAGGTTTTCAGTATTTTTTAAAAGAACTGCAATCTTCCAAGTAAGTTGTCTTTTAAAGCATAATCGAGGTTGCGACGTTTGCAAGCGAAAATTATGTACGTTTTTTGGAAAATATACCTAAAAAGCTAATCTCGAAAATTCTGTGCGGTTTAAAATAATCGTAATCCGATCACTCAGCTCAAAACACGAATATGTCTATTTTATTGCATAAATTAACATGAAAAACATTTAAAATATATTAAAACAGATTTAATGATATTTTACGTCTGTAATAAAATTTCCGAGGACGATTCCGCGGACAAGTCCATTGTAATTTTTTGATGGGTGCCGCGCCATTTGACTTTTCATGCGCGCGAGCTCAACATTGTGCGAGCAAAATTCAATCGCGAAAATGTCGAGAAATGTTCCATTTTCAGCAATATTTTCATGCTTTTATGCAATAGTAAAGGGTTTAGTAATTTCTGGTAGAGTTTGCAAATTTTCGAGAAAAAAATATTTTTTAAACTCCGTAAAATATGTATGAAAAGATAATTTTTCAGAGACGGAGTGATTTTATGTGAAACAGCAGAAAAAACTCTACCGATAGCCAGTCTCCGCATATTTCTAATATTAAATAAAGTCAGATAAATCGGGCGATAACTATTGCCAAATTATTATAAATTGTCAAATGAAATTGTCTGGCCATGATGGAGATTGTATTCGCTATAGAATATTTATTCGAGACACTCCCGGTGGCGCCGTGCGGTGAAAATGGGAAAAAAAGCATTGCGACCAAATGGTCGCAGGAAGGTTGCAGGCAACGTTGTCGGAACGTTCCGTGAAATTCCTGCAACGTCGCAGGAATTTCCCATAATGTTGCAGCAACGTTGTCGCTATTCCCCACTTACCTTCTAGCAACGTTGCAGGGACCAATGTCTGCAACGTTGCAGGGGCCTGTGGCAACGTTGACGCAACCTCAAGAGGTTGCCTGGGCATGTAGGTATGCAGAAACTGGAAAAAGCTCTCTGATGTTTGGAAGACGGTTGATTTAAATATGTTTCCCGGAACTCTAATAAATAGACTAGCGATATAGAAAATTTTATGCAAGTTCTTATGAGAAATTTTAATGAATTCTAGAGAGCTTTAAGTTGAGTTTTAGATCAGAATCAAATAATTATAATTATGTTTAACGAATGAATTGTTATAAAAGAAGAATTTCTTTATTATTCAGATTCGTGTTGAGATAGACAAAATCTCATTAAAAATACTTCTTTTTTGGGTCAAATGTCAATTTTTGATAGTCAAATTTTGTAAAAAGACGTTAATTTATGATGAAATGTTAAAACAGCGGTTTTTTGTGCAAAAAAGCGCGTACTTTAGTGCAAAAAACGCTTTCAATTACTGCGTCTTTTTAAACAGCAATAAAAAGCTTTCCTAAAAAGTTATAGGAAGCTTTAATAGGCAGCTTTGAAAAGCTTTCTTCAAAAGATTTACAAAGCTTTTTAAAAACATTTTAGAAAACTTTCTTAAAAAGCTATAGAAAGCCCTAATAAACAGCCTTTAAAAGCTTTTTAAAAGCTTTAGATTGCTTTTAAGTACGTTTTAGAAAACTTTCTTAAACAGCTTTCGAAAGCTTCCAAGCTTTCTTAAATGTTTTAGAGACCTGTCTTAAAAAGCTCCACAAAGCTATATTTGAAAGCTCTAGGAAGCTTTATCTTAAGGTTTTTCTTAAAAAGCTTTAAGACAGCTTTCCTATTAGAAAGTTTTTCAGGAAGTTCTAGAAAGCTTTAGTGTAGAAAATAAAATTGATATGATTAAAACTCCTGAAAACTTCCGAATTGGAGCTTTGGGGAGCTTTCCTACTGTACGACTTTCTAACCATAATATCTCCTTCTTGCTCAAAGCTGATCAGAGAATTATCTTTTCAAATTGCAGATGTCACAGTATGGAGTTGCCATGTGAAAGAGTGCTGTTCAAAACGGATCTGCTGGTGCCCGAGGCGGCGGGCCCACGACGGAAGCACCGCCGACAACGACTGAGCAGGAAGGCGCCATGTGGCCTCACGTCGGCGGATGTGGCGCACGCCATCGCCACGAAGTTATCCCAACTGATGAACTTCAGCATTGCGCGCGCCTCCTACACCAGCAGCCACTGCCTAGTGCGGCACTCGCTGTGCCTCTATGCGGCGTCCAGCTTCATCCTGGCCCTGTGCTATCTGGCAACACCCACAGCCGCCTCAGACACCGCACACCCCATGTAAGTTCGCGTGCATAGGCTGACCTTCCCGGGACGTCAGTGTGTCTCGCCGGGCAATTCAATTAAAAAGTCGATGGCGATACACCACGGACTTAAGAAGGCGAGAGAGAGAGAGAGAGCTTTCGCCTCCCCCCACCCCCTTCTCGCTATATACCTATCGATTTTCCGCCGGCTTGAAATAGGGCAAAAGCGTGCGGAATATAAATAATACCGAGTCATTCCGTGTATGGAACAATTTTAGTTAACGACATCCACTAAAAACTCGAAGGTTACAAATCATGGTAGTATTTTGGGTGAAGAAGCGGGAAAATCAATTGCGTTCGAGAGTCAATGCGTGGTCTCTATATATGCAATAAAAAATGTTTTATATAACAATCATGAAAAATATCTTTTGCACGCAGATTCGCCGAGGGGAAGTCTGATAAGGAAATTCTGGATCATCTTCTCAAGAACTCGAGATACGATAAGAGACTTTTACCGCCGGTAGACGGTGAGTTGTTTTTGTTTTTACCAAAAAAAAAAGAAGAAGAAAAAAAAAACTAATCTTCACTGCAATCCATTTCCATCTGTACTTTATTTTTATCACATTCCCTCCTTTTTCTGCCTTTTCACCATAAGCACAATATTATGTGTCCGGAACACACCTTTTCCAGGGGTTCCCCTACTCGTGTCACTGTCGAAAATAATTTTGAACAATTAACCCTCATGAGGAAGGAAGATTTCTGCTGGTAATTTTTGATTGTTCAGGCATTTTGGAAAAGGTTGTTAGCCTTAAAAGTCTTTCAAAGACATTATGTTTGTCAAACCACCACAAGTGGCGTTCTTATAGCATTTTGTCCTACAAAATCTGCAGATTTTCAGCAGATATCTGCAGAGAAATCTGTGGAATTTCGGCAGAATTGTCAAAAGTCTCTACAGATTTCTCAATAATTTCTGCAGACATTTTCCGTATTTGTTTAAAACTTCATAAAATGCGACTAAAGCGACACTTGCGGTGATTTGTCAAACTAAGCATCTTCGTAAGGCTTTTACGACTCTCAAAATCAACTATTCTGCTCTCTTCTCCTCCTTGACCGTTCGAGGGTTAAGCAATTCTGAATAAATAGGGATAAATCTTGATTTGAATTACTACTCAGAGGCTTTAATCCTCATATCTTCTCCTGCGTGGCGAGAGGTGTTATTGTAGTGCCATCATTGAGGTAATGTGATGCCTTTATGGGGGACATTAGTGAACAAATTATGTAAATTACTCTCAGCAATTTTAATGGAGTTGTTTCTCATAATTTTACCTCCGGAGAGTGTCAAAAATTCAAGACCGCGTGTCAAGGCTCAGAGATAAGGATTAAAGGAGCTTTTAGGGTCACAACGTGATGTCGGGTTCAGGATATCATCGCCAGGAATTCCAATTAAAGTTTTGCAGAATCGTTTTTTACCAAAAAAAACATTATTCGTCAGAATGGCAGTATTATGGCAATTTTTTAGTAAATATTTTTCTCAAGAGTGCTCTATTGTGAGCTCACGAAAGCATTATCCACGTGAAAGCTCTCAAAAATACACAATAGTGACTTCGGAAGCCTTTTTCCACCTGAAAGCGGGCAATAAATCTCCTTGTTGACTGTATGTATGAATCTCACCAAATTTCTCAATATTATGTATAGTCGCCAAGAAAAGCGCTCTCGGCGGATCAAGAAGAAAATATGCTACTGGGAGGTTCCTCTCCTAATTTATTCATCAAAGTATCACTTTTCCACCAGTTGTTGGGAGAATAAGAGGGAAAAGCTTCCGTGTCTCGTGCCCCGTGAGAGAATTAGCATATAGGAGACATCTCAAATAAAAAGCCTCATGCGGAGGGAAAAGCTCCCCATATTGATGTAATATTATTTTTCCAAGAATTCCACACAAAACATTTTCCCTCTCTCTCTCTACATTTTTCCCCATATGAGCAATATTCAGGCTTTTAGTGTTCCGGTTCCAGCATCGATGCATTCTTGATAGTGAAAATTGATATCTGGCATTTTTAATAGAGTCAACTTGCACACGATGGTGTTAAAAATAAACCCATATTGCGAGATAGTGTAAAATCGATGAGGTGAATTCTTGTCGCTGGTAAATCAATTATTTACGATCCATTGAGGAATTCACTCTTGTGAATTTTATTCACTTTAATGGAAACACCATCTCACTACCCGGATCCGATCGATGTTAATAATGAAAATGTTGAAATGGATTTTTCATGATTAGATTAAAAATCAAATGGATTGCATTAATTGGGTTGCACAATCTTGCACTTGCTCACTCTCTCGTAGAAAATCAGCCATTTCAAACACTATAGAATTGATGGGTTAATTCCGGGGCCGTTCTGGAAAATTATTTCACAAAAAATGTATTAAATATTTATGCGTTAATTGAAAATAGATGAGATAAAAAATTATTACCTATATGGATATTCTATTTATAAAAGAAACGACCTAAATTTCTCTCACAGTTAAATCTCAGATTAAATAATTGAAAATAAATTCAGTTAAATTTTGAATAAATTTGCAGGAAAAGCATGAAATTCATTTTTAGACGAGATCAGCCTTCTGAATGTCGTTTTAATATGGATATAAAGATTATAAAGATAATCTGCTTATTTATGCATAATTTCATAGATATATCTTCAATTCATTAATTTGATATTAAACTATAGTTTCGTTTTAACTTGGACAAGCGTTGATTTTTCAATATTAATAATTTTCGAGGATGAGATAATTATCTATTCCACGTTTTGTAGAGAAGCGCCCCAAAAGCTCTAACTCGGAAGCTTTCAGGAGCTTTCATCCTATCAATTTTATTTTTTATACTAAAGTTTTCTAAAACTTACTGGAGCTTTCGAAGAAAGCTTTCTAGAACTTTCTAAAGATTTCTAAGGAAGCTTTCTAAAGCTTTTTCTAAAAGCTTTTAAAGATTTTTTAAGAAATATGTAAAAGTTTAACGAAAACTTTAAAAGCTTAAAAAATTATCAAAAAGCTTTAGAATTTTACCAGGTTTTTTTTTTTAATTCTCATAGATTTCTCAAGTGTTTAACAGGAATTTAAGAAAACTTTCAGATAATCAAGTTTATATTTTTCAAAATTTAGAAATTTACTTTAAAGCTCCTGAAATTTCCCAAAAGCTCTTCAAGAATTCTAAAGCTCAGGAAGAACTTTCCAAAGCTCCTATTCTTCCTTGGAAGCTTTCAAAATTACGTTAAAAAATCGACTCCACTTCCTAAAGCTCTCGCGTATTTTCCTTCAAGTGTACCACATCTGATAATAATAATATCTCCCCCTTGATTTTATTTAAAGGATCGATTGAAAATAAATTCTACTTTTAGGGCAAAATTTCTCAATTTTAGCTATTTCTCTATGTTCTGTTATATATAAAAAAAAATCTTGTTTTTAATTTTACATAAATAAACTTATTAATTTATTATTTCTCTTTCAGTTTATTTTATCAACACTTTGTGCATATATCGGAATGATAAGGATTTGTTTTTTCGTTTGTGGTTTCCCCCCTCCTTGTTTGACCTATTTACAAAATAATATTTGTTTAGGAATTCAGCGTTATGAGAAGATATTTAAGGCCTTTATCCCCCTTTTCCCCTTGATTTATGATTGAAACACCCATTTTGAGAAACATGTTGGCTTGCATATCCTGGCATTGCATTTGGTTTTTGCATTTGTATTTCCAGATGCAGATTTCTGTTGCGGTATGGAATCGCCGGAAATGGCAAAAAACTTATCGATTCGAGCAACACCTGGACGTGTACAGAATCGTGGTCCGTTTTCTAGCTTTGTTTATAGAACCAGACACACACAACACACTTAATTACTAAAACTACTCTTATTAGTGTTTTTTTATGTCCTGTCTTTGTGTGTTAATAATTTTCTCTTCTTATTTACATTTTTTTTCTTTCTTTTCCGCCCCCCAAACTATGCACAAAACTCTGTAATTATCTCGTCTTTTTGCACCTTTCGTGGGTGCGCTGGTGATTCTTTAAATTAAATGCATATTTTGTCTTGTTCTGGCGAAATGAGACTTCTTTTTGTTATGAAATTCCTGCGGCACTGCCTTGTTAAAAGTTTCTCTCCATGGCAAAAAAGTTTTATTTTACCATAATCTTATGACTTTTTCCGTGTGAAAAGTCTCCATGATATCCAATTGTTACGTTAAGTCGTAAATATAATTTAGATTAGAGTTTCATTTCCTACGTCAAATACTTTTTTTTCCATGTTTCGTTGAAATCTTTTCTTGGTAGTTCCTTGAGTTTTTTTCTTACTTTCTTCTTCTTGAATTCTCTCAACTTCATTTCATACTCCCCGTGGATTTAAACTGGGAGCCGGAGCAAAAATATTCAAATAGCAAACAAACTCGTCCCGTATCCAAAAAGATTTTATCCTCTTCGCTGTGAATTTATGTTACATTCCTAAAAAAAAAAAGAAGCTAGGGGGGACGGAGAAGTCCTCTGAGTTGGACAAGGAGTGCAATAAGCAGATGTCTTGTGATAAAATATTTGCCCCAAGTTGTTCAGTGAGCATGAAAAGAGTCGAAGAAAGTTCACACGAAACTTCCCATTCGGAGAGACACTCTTGAGATGAGCTCATGAGGGGAACAAAGATATCGCGAGTCTGCCATGGAAGTTAATTGAGCTTTATGCGAGTTCTGAGTAGAGAAATTGGGAACTGATGAATAGCAAAGCATGTTAATTTCGGCGGGAACATATGAAGTTTGGAAGTGAAAAATTAAGTTAACTCCAAGGGGTGAATCATTTTAAAGTTGTACTTATAAAGCTGTTTGGAAATTCAAAATGAAAATTTGGATCTCGAGTTTCCAAATGAAATTCAAACGATTTTCTATGTGGAAATTCAAATCATTTAGAGACGAAATTTCACCAGAAATTATAATAAAAATTTCTCTATAAATTAGATTAATGTAGAAATTCTTCTTTATTTCTAGAAGAATTATTAGGAATTTCTAGCGAAAATTCCTCCACGATTTCTAGAAGAATTTTTTCCGCAATTTGTAGAAGAAAATTCTCCACAATTTCTAGTAGAATTTCTCCCACAATTCTTAGAAGAATTTCCCCAAAATTTTACACCATAAATTCAAATGGTTTATCGGGTGTCGCGATGTGAAACCCCCTTAAAATAATTAAAATTTATGTCTTACGAAGATAAGACAAAGAACTGCTGGGAAATTCTAATTTATGACAAAGTGTTTGTGTCTTTGAAGATCTTATTGTAATTAATTTTATCAATGTAATCCACAATTTGCGTTTTGATAAACATTAGCTGGGTATAAATTTCTTCGATATCACATTATCATAATTAAATCATATACTAAAGATACTCAGTAGCTCATATCAGATAGGAATACAGAACAGCTTCACTTGAAAGCAATTAGGGCTTAAAATCATTTCCCACAGAAATTACCTTTTTCTTTTGGGAAATTTCACGTAGGGAAAACATCATGATTGGTCTGTTAGAACATCAATTAGTGGTGCCTAAAAACGTTAATTGCAGTTGAGTTGATAAATTTGTCTTTTCTCAATGAACATAATCCGGAAGTGTCCCGGAAAAAACAAAACCCTTGGCTCCCCTAAAACGATAAAGTGAGGCAATATTGGAGGAGATGGAAAAAAGAGTCCTTGTGGAAAATTTAATAACGACATCCCTACTTTCATCTGTTGAAATTGTGTGCGACACTTTAAGTTGTATTCACCCCCCGTCTAAAGCACCCTTATCGAGTGGGTGAGAAAAAGGCATTTGCCAGTTCGTTCGACAAGTCTGTTGCTCTCCCCCAACATTCCACCCCCCCCCCGCCCTTCTTGGAAAATCACTCTTTTTTGTAAGCCTTCCGCGTCTCGTTTTGATGGTTGGGAGGAGACGAAAGTGGGACGAAGCGATAGCAAAACAATGAATCTGTTTGTGTTGGAAAATAGGCAAACTTGCTGAAAGTTTATGCTTCTACCACTCTTGAGCATAAAAAGCTCTCCTCCTCATAAAATCCCCTTTAGAGAACCATTTATATACACACCCTATTCAAGTCTCCCAAACACTCTTTAAGTGCCAAAAGCCTTTGGCAAAAGGAGAACAGCTGAAAACTTTAAGTTTTTTAGTGAGTGTCCGAAGGAGGAATCACTTCCGATTCACCGCATGTCACCGCAGAGACATAATGTCCTTTGGCAGTTATTGTGCGTGTGTCCATTACGCCAACACTTGCCGCAGCTCAAAAGAGGTTTTCTTTTGCTGAGTGACTTTCATTGGGGGAAATGTGCAGAGTCAGTGTATGTGAGAAATTTGTTAATTCACGATCATCTGCCCAACCACTGTTCCCTCCCAAGAATGTCATTCCTCACATGCCATTCAATGGAGAATTTATTGATTGCCTTGTAAGGATATTGTGATTGATGGAAACTTTGAAAAATTTTATTGGTAGCTCCCAGAAATTCAAACAGAATATTTCGCATGTAAAATGAATGTTTAGGGGGAAATCTATGATATGGTTCACATTGCTGGAGATTAATCGAAATGTTTTGTAAATGTTTATAAAACAATGGGGAGATATTATGGCCCCAAAAGCTCTTCAAAGCTCTAAATCGAAAGTTTTCATGAGCTTTCATCGTATCAATTTTATTTTCTATACTTAAAGCTTTCTAGAACTTCCTGAAAAATCTTCCAAAAAAGAAAGCTTTCAAAAAGCTTTTAAAGAAAGCATTCTAGTAAAGTTTTCTAGAGCTTTTTAAGAAAGCTTTCTAAAGCATCTAAGGAAGTTTTCTAAAACTTTTTAGGAAAGCTTTCTTAAACTATTTAAGAAAGCTCTCTAAAGTTAAAATAGCTTTCTAAAGCTATTTAAGAGTTTCTCTAAAGAAACTTAACGCCCTGTCTTCCCAAAATTGGCTCTCAAAATTTAAACAGTCACTTGTTCAAAGTCTGAAAGTCAAACTTTCTAATTACTAACACAAATTTCCAGTCTTAGAAAGTTCTTCCTTATTGATAAAACAAGTTTCTCGTGTCACTTTCAAATTAAACGGTGATTTATCACCTTCAGTTTTCAGTGTCCCTCCCCACTTATTATCCCATTATGGTTCTGTTTGGGGGCGACATGGGAAATTTGCAGGTTGATCGTGTTCCCCCTATCCCTGTTAATTCGCACGCCTGTAATAACTTGATGGGGCATTATTGGTGTTTATGCTGAATAATGACATTATCCCACGGTGATACAGCATCCAAAGGGGGGAGCCCTGTATTTACTGTTTATTCGCATGTTACCGTCTCAGTGGATATAATCAAACGCCAAGTGACGCCTTTAGGATCATAAATTCCTGTCTATTATTGCCATGGAGAGTCCTTTGAGCGCCTCCAAGGGGTGGCGATGATATAAAAAAGAAAAATTTTACAGCATATTTTACCAATTTCCCCCTCCCACCAACCCCATTCATACTCAATTGCGCATTTTTTTACGATATGCCTTTCCAGAGGACACGCGAAGCGAATAGAGACGGAATATATTCATAATAATACAAAGTTTTTGCTCCCCCCTTAAAGCGCACTTTTCCCGACACGCCTTGAGACGCGCATGAAAACGTAAACATTTTAATAAAAATAATTTGTAATTCAAGTCAAGATTTCATGCAGATTTTCTGTGTTTGTGCTCGAATGTTGGCAAATGGCAATTGGCAGTATCATTCTCGCGAGGAGTCTCTGCTGAATGCATAGTTGAAAAGCCCAACAAGTTGTACTTTCAATGTAAATCAGACGGTGGTTTTCATTGAATGACTCTTTGGATTATGGCGTAGCATTTTAATTTAATTCATTTTCGAGGCAACAAGAAATCTCCCCCAAGATTAGGTACATGTATTTCAATTTAATTCAATACACCCCCAAGACAGACATGATAAACTTTTCGAGAGTCATCAATGGATGGAGTAATTAAAGAATTGAAAACTTTGGGTGTTTGGAAGGAACTTTGTTGCTGCTGGATATTCTTGGGGAAATCAATTTCACTCATTAAACTCATCAAGAGCTTTCACATCTCCCAATACATTTTATGTTTTTTTCGCTTCTTATCGCTGTGTTGTCTTTTCTCTCTGTTTCACAAAATTGAAATTTCCATGCAAATTAACCTATATTGTAGAAATTTCCCAAGAATAATTGCTTCATTTTCTCAGATTCTGTGAATTTATATTATCTCATTTCAGGAACCTTGACAGTTAACGTTAGCGTCCTATTACTAAGTTTAGCATCACCCGATGAATCTAGTTTGGTAAGTTGATTTTTTTTATTTATTTTTTTAAATTTAGACTAGTCTTTTTTGGTATAAAGATCAAAGCATTTGTGTAACTTTAAACCAGGAACGTTTCAACTTATAGTTTTCAAAGGGAATTGAAAAACTGGGAACTGCAACTTAAGTCGTCGAGTTTAGTTTACTTTAGACGAGTTTTTTGGTCTAATGATCGAAAACTTGGACATTTTTAACATTTTAACAGAATATGTTATATTTTATCTAACCCGTTTCTAAAAATGATCAAAACAATTTTCAAACTCGTCGAATTCAAATGATTTTAGACAAGTTTTTGGTTTATTGATCGAAAACACTGGATCATTTTAGGCCAGTTTTTATACAAAAAAGGATATTTTATAATTTTAATTTAAACGAAAACCGCCAAAACAATAATGAAATTCGTCGAATTCAATTTGTTTTAGACCAATTTTTGATCTAATGGCTAGAAACTGAACATTTTAGACTAGTTTAAAGAGATATAATGATATTTTAACTTACTTAATAGTTCATGAATACAAATACATAAATCTCTCATCGAACACTTTACAATTTAGACGAGTTTAAACAGAAAGAATTGCTTGTCTTTGCAGAAATACGAAGTTGAATTTTTACTGCAACAACAATGGTACGATCCACGCTTGAGGTATGCCAATCAATCCCAATACGAATATTTAAATGCGATTCATCACCATGAAGATATATGGCTGCCAGATACTTATTTCATAATGCATGGTGACTTTAAGGATCCAATTATTCCGATGCACTTTGCATTGCGCATCTATCGAAATGGGACAATCAACTACTTAATGAGGTAATTTCCGCCAGTCAATTGTCTCTCCAATAATTCTTTTTTTTTTCTTTTTTTGGAGTCATTATAATATTATATAAAATGTGTGAAAAGAACAAGAGATAAACCGACAATTTCCCCCTTTTATAGGCGCCATTTGATCTTATCGTGCCAGGGACGGCTGAATATATTTCCATTTGACGATCCTTTATGTTCGTTTGCGCTCGAAAGTAGTACGTACTTCATATGATTTTCACCATTTTCACTCCTCGCACAACTTGCGCCTCTTCTTGCAATCTATACACTACATTTTCTATATCACTCGCATCTCTCACCCTCCCTCAGACGCTATATACTTTTTGGCTCTTACTCTTTTTTTTTATTTCGTCTTCACCATCCGCCAATATTTTACCGCAATAACACATCATCAACCCGTAAAAAAAGAGATATATTTGCCGGCATGTGCCGATAGAAATCTTTTGAGAAAAATTTTTCACCCATCTTCAAAGCATCAGCATTATTATTTCACCCACATACATCTTATGTTTCTCGTCCTCGCACTTTCACTTCCACTCTTTGCCTTTTTTTGCCACCATCTTTTACTTCTCAATTGTAGACGCGCGTAAGAAAATATTTTGCAGATTGAGCAGCAATTTTTCTTGATGAACATGAACAAAAAAAACTATGTGTCTCTTGTAGTATCATACGAGCAATCAGCCATAACGTACGTGTGGAAGAACGATGAGGATACATTGCGAAAGAGTCCATCGTTAACGACCCTCAATGCGTACCTTATTCAAAATCAAACGATAGCGTGCCCCATTAAAGCCAGCTGGAGAGGTAAGGATTACAATTTCATTGCTGATGATTTTCCTCTTTTATCACTCTCAATTAGTGCCTCTATATTTTATGTTTTTTTTTCGTTTCAAAACACGAAACACTTCATATCATTGTAAACGTGAACAATATTGCCCATTTTTCTAATATGTATTGTAAAAAAAAAGCTTCTGGAAATATGCATACAGTTTGAATAAGCACACTCTAAGCTTTCACTGTTGTTTCTCTTGTGATGCAATAAAGGAAGTGTTAGCAAAGAGAGCAGAGTTGAAAAGGAAACTTAGGCTTAGAATGCATAGATTATAAAATTATAGATAGGCTGTGGATGAAAGATTATAATATTCACCACAAATTGGTGAATATATTGAATGTAAAGATAGATCGAAAAAAGTTATCGATACGAGCCACGAGAACTTTTCTTAAATAATGGAGCAGCAGAAATGTCAAATGAGATCCCCAGAATTTTCCAATGTTCCTTCCTTAATGAATTCCATGGAATTTCGAATGAAACCCGATTGAAGTGCTCCTCGCAAGAGGGAGATATTACGGTCAGAAACACATATACCACTTCAAGAACTCCCATATATTATTGAAAAGATCCCCAAAGCTCTAATTCGATAGCTTTGAAGAGCGTTCATATATATAGAAAGCCTTCAAAAGCTTTTAAAGAAAGTTTTTCAAAGAAAGCCGAGAAATCTTTCTAAGACAGGTCTCTAGAGCTTTCTTAAGTAACCTTTCTATGAAAGCTTTCTAAGTAAGTATTCTAACGCCAGTATCCCACGAGCAAGTTTTGTCAATGCGAAAGCGCATTGACTTTGCTAGAATCGCTCTAATTGACATCAGCTGACTCGAAAATCGCTCAGTGTGAAAACATGAAAAAACACCATTTCTGTGTCTCTAAACATCGTTTGAGATCCCTCAGAGCCTTTTACTATTTTTTTGCCTTATTTCAGGACTTTTTTGAGGTCCTGAATGACCTTCAGCTTCTTTTATGCAATTCTTTTCCATTTTAACGCCTGAAATAAGCGACATCTCGTAGCGAACATTCTGCTCGAAAACTGCACGAATGAGAAATTTTATATTGACTCGGCGATTGTGGTGTGTGGATGTCGCTCTCATCGAGAGCATACATATGACGTCCGGCCAAAAATTATAAAAAGAAGAAGAAGAAGAAGAAGACTCGGCGATTAATGCATCGGAGTTTGCATTGACGACTCATTTTTCGCGCATTGACTGACTATCTCCATTTCACTCGCACACATGCAACTTCGCATACGAATGTGAAATGGGTGATGTTTTCGCCGAGTCAATGCGCTTTATCAATGCGAAATGGTGATCATGGGATACTGGCGTTAGAATCACGGATTATTGTCGTTAATTCGAATCAGGAGTTCTTAACTACCGAAATAAGTGTTTATAAGCGCTTGATTCTTCATGAATGTAAAATAGACTAGATTTGATTAGAAATTTAATAATTTTCCACTGGAAAATGCGATTAAATAGTTTTCAAATATAAGAATCTGTTGACAGAAATATTGCCATGTGACAGCGCCATAATAACACGGTGAATTATTGGTGAATTTAAATTTACATTGGATTGTCAATCTATTCAATTCAATGTCTTTGAATTAATATTAGTTGGAAACATCTCTGAATTTAATGCGCCTTCTTCCTAATTTCTCTGTCCCTTCCCATAAGAAATGCAAAGTTTGAAATTATTCTGAGAATTCTATGCGAATTATTCTCCTTCTTTTCTGTGCTTTTAGGTATTATAAGAATTTCTCAAGGAATCCAATTATTCAATCTTTTTTTGCTTTTTCCTAATAGCAAAGTTATTGAACAAACTTTTTAATGCCTCTTCTTCTTTTTTTTTCGCTTTAATATTGTTGAAAAATTTCCTCTCTCTCACATTCTGTCTATGTAATATTTTTTCTCTCCTTTTATTTACCATCTTATATTTTTTTGTGTGTTCATATATTTTACTTCCCAACTCTTTTGTATTGTGAGAATAATTACTATTTAATATAAGTATAGTAAAGAATGGAGAAGAGAGTGAAGGAGCAAAAGAAGAGGCAAAAGATTATATTTTTAGATTCTCCGCAAAAGCTATACATTCTTGTCGTTGAGTCTCTCTCTTGTCTTGTTTCCAACTCAATTTTTTTTGCCTTTTCTTTTTTCCATCATAAGATTTTATAAAAGGTTTTTATGTGCTTCATAAAAATATAATATATATCCTCTCCTGTATATATTGACTCGAATAATGCCGCTTCTTTTCCAACTTTTAAGTAAATGTAAATTTATTAAAAGGTCTTTGTTCACCATTTTTTTTTTATTTATTTGGTTTTTGCTTATATTTTCTCTTTCTCCTGAGCTATAATGACGCGCTCAATTTTCATCGTCTTCTATTTTACTGCAACTATACTCTCAATGTCTCTATATATCTCTGTGTATTTATAATTGAATTTACTTGTGACTGTAATAACATTATTTTTCTTTTTATTTATTTCTCTTTCTCTTCCACCATTGGGGTTTTGTTATTGAAAGAAGTTTTATACTTCTCCGTCTTGTGTGTACATAATGACTTATGCAAACATAAACGTGACACACACAGAGACATAAAAAAACAGCTCTTAATGGGCGAAAAAATATATAAAAAAAATGTTAGAAAATGTAAAATTGTGAAATATTACATCGGATGTTGTTTTTTTCAAAAATTCCCTTCTCTCCAGACACTTTTATCGATTTTCCGCCCTTTTCCTTCAACTAATACTTAAAAGCCCTGTGAGAGAAGCAAAACACTCTTGTGATCCCTTTTTCCTCTATCTCTCTCTCTCTCTCACGCTCTCAAGTAAATTTCTTATTTAATTTAGAAAATGTATAAGAGATATAACTCAAGTTAAAGCGATAAAACAAGGGCAATTTTGAATCTCTCACAGTCTCTCTCTATCGTAAAAGATCCAAATGGTAAAATAAATCGACAACAAAAATGAAATAAAAAAAAACAATGTATAGAAGCATAAAAAAGAGGAAATTATAATGAACGAGAGACTTTTTTTTTCTAAAATACAAACGATATTTTCTCTCAAATAAGTTTGCCTGCGATTCCTCATCTATGTAATAAAGCATTTTATTTTTCAAATGTACTTTTCATGTCTCCCTCTCTATCCCACTCTTCACAAGTTAAAATAACAAGAATACATGTACAAAAATGTTTAAACTTATACAGTGAAAAAAAGAAAAGAAGACCTATATTGAAATACATGTTGAAAAATAAAGCATTTTCTTGTATTAAAACTTATATTTTTAGAATCACTAAAACTCCCCTTGTGTATTCCTTTAAAGACAAACAAAGGCCAAAACGATTTTTTTCTCGTCTCTCAAAAAAAAAATAAATGAGAAATGCTATTTATGCTAAAGAAAAAAAAAACAAGACATTTTTTTTTTCCTTTTATTCTTCATCTACAATTCTTTGTTCGCGCGTTTATATTCCATTTCAACAAAAGACCGCGGACTCTCTTCGTTTATTCTCCATTTTATACCTCATGCTTCGCCATAAAATTGACTTCTAG
Source organism: Phlebotomus perniciosus (assembly GCA_918844115.2). Taxonomy (NCBI): domain Eukaryota; kingdom Metazoa; phylum Arthropoda; class Insecta; order Diptera; family Psychodidae; genus Phlebotomus; species Phlebotomus perniciosus. The sequence continues at coordinate 20,104 of CAKKOB020000234.1, read as the reverse complement.
AAATATTACCTAAAAAAAAACCTCCACTAAATGCAGTTAATAGCACAAATAAGGATGTTTCTCACTCAACATCAGCCATGAGGCACTTTTAATGAAAAATTATTAGTATGTGGATGACGCACAAGAGATCATTTTATATGGGGTCATGGACAATATAATCGAGAGAAAAGCAAAGAGAGACTTATATAATTCTCATTAAAAAAAAAATAATATTTCTTCTTTTTTTTCACCACATTTTTTCAAACACTATATTTTTCTTAGTTGTTATCTTGTCGGAGAGATGATTATTTTTGTAATAAATATATTTTTCTTCTTCTAAGACTCATAGGAAAAAAAAAGAAAAGAAAAAAGAAACGAGTAAAGAATTTTTTTACAGCTTCAAGAGAAATATAATGAACACATGGCTCAATTCTGAGAAAATGGCAAATTGATCCCTTTCGCGCTTACAACTTTGTGTAGCCAGAAAACAGTCAGATGAGACGAAGAAGCTGCGGAGAGTGGGAACGTTGAATGCCGGCAAATCGATATAAAGGGAGTGTCATTTTACTTTGCATTATTGAGGTTGATACTCGCCGATTTAGTCATTATACGAAATTCCAAACATTTTTGTTTTAATTTGAGGAAATTTTTTAAGGTTTAAAAATCCATATGACGAGATTAGCTTGGGGGAGTTGGGATTCCTTGTAAGTCACCTCGAAATGTAATGCAATTTGCAAGGAAAGAATCGAAGTATGACCCTTTTATCTAAGGTCCGGCTACACCTATAGGATCTATTGGTATTGTGAGTTCAAATCTCTCACCGGGTGTATTGAACTCAGCAAAATGGGAAAAAAATCAAAATCACAAACTTTGCACAGTTTAAATTGCTGTTACAGTGCTTCATCTGATAAATCTTAAACTTCAGTGGAGAACTTATTTCCCAAATGTTGCTTATATGAAACAAGCACCCATTTGAGCATTGAGCTGGTTACTCAAGCTCTTTGACGAAGCATTAAAAACCATAACAAAACAGGATCAAGGAAGAAACATATTCATTAA